>JAXGGA010003856.1:0-96278 GCA_038373865.1 Uloborus plumipes
TGATACTTCAAATTGTGTTAAGAAGGAAGAATAACCATAATATTCTTTGACTGAAACTTAGAAGGGAAGACCAAAACCTTGGGTAAACAGAATGAATATTTCTTGAAGCTCAATCTTTCTGAGCAAAAGCTAAATCATGTTTCTTTTATAAGTGGGCCAAACACTAGTACAATTGGTAGCGAAGCAGCTAAATACTTTAGTATTTCAATTCCCAGCTATCTTTTAATCTCTTTACCTTCAGAATAGTTGCAAGAGGTATGTCAAGCATCACTTAATGACAGGGGAGTGGGTGGATACTCCCTCCTTTCACTTACCATAAAATTCTAAAAGTAATTCCCTCCCACCCTCCAATTTTCCAAACCTAACTGTTAAATTTCAGGTGGTAGAGGGTAAAATCATGATTTGTTTTTGAAAAATTAGCCTTTCAGGATGAATTTAAAAGCGCAGAAAATCAATAATAAGAAAACAATAATTTGTATCAATACTAAGTATGAATTATAAATTAATCAAATCCTGTTTAGGTTGAATGTGGGCGCCATTTTTTATTAAAGAAAGGATTTAGTGCTTCAAGGTGAATGAAACCCAGTGGCACACACACAGGGGGAGCTAACGGACTTAAGCCCCTCCCAGAAGCATGCATTTCATTTCATTTCACACCTCCACGGTCCCCCGTACCTACCACAGCTTCGTGGTTTAACCGGGGATAGGGCACTGAAGTGCGCTCTGTTTTTAATTTTGAACCAGAACCTAGGGTCGAGCAAACCCTAGGCCCAGCACCCCCAGAGGTATCATTTCACTTGGAGGACTTTGTGACCACGACACCCAGAAGCATGCAGATGAACCCTCCTAATCAAAGTATAAGCTGCTTGAAATACGTTTTTTGGACTTAATTTTAGAAAATTTGCAGAAAGATAGTCGGCAACTCCTTTCTTAACTTCACCAAATTATAAGTGCATTTTTTTTTCTCTAGGACTTGAAATTTAAAAACCTTCCAAAGGAGGGCCGCTTATGTTTGGGAAGCATTTATGGACCACTTAATTTAAGCCAGGGTCAAGATGAACAGATGTATCGTACATGGGCTACCAAATATCGTATAATGAGTAACATGTCAAGTAAGGTGTCGGTCATCATTAAAATGGGAGATTTCAATTTTCCGGGCATTGATGATTGGAATAATTGTTATTCCAGTAATGCTTTTTAAAGCCCTTTTTAAACTTAATTTTTCAGTTAGTACATTATAGGACTGGAGGAGTGAGAAACCTAAATTATGCATTGTGTAACCATTTATAGTAAATATCTGGTTATGTCTTCCTTTTTTTGGAATAAATTCCTCAATTTTAGCAAAATCGAGTTTTTATGATTACAACTTCAAAGAGCCCTGTACCTTAGCAATTTTCATTATGAACATTTTAGTTTTTTTTTTTGAATGCCTGGAGTAACTAGTTTCCATATATATCTAACACTTTTATATTGCATGAGTACAATTTTTTATAAAAAATGTTTTAAAAACATTACTATTTTAGTATTTTGACGTTGAGGACAAACTTTGAGGGCATGTATCTCAGAAAATAAGTGGAGCAGTTACCTAAAAATTTGGACTTTTCCATGCCTCTATATGATCAACATGAGTGCCAAATTAAAAGAAAATCCGAGTCGGTCGTGCGACCAACTTTTCTTTTTTCAGGTGAGTTGGTATGGAATCACTTTTAGGTTTTTAACGTGAGTTGTTATATAAGGTATTTGTTTTTATTGATTATTCTCTCACTCTTTTTTTACGCACCTTCATGGATTGGTATTTTACATAGTTTGATCACACGACTAATGTGGTGCTAAGTGCCCCTTCTATTTTTAAAGCTGCTTTTCTTAAGTCACATGACATTTTTGGTGCTGCAGAATCTCTCTTTTACGTACATTACAGTTATTTTTCTTTTTGCTCTATATAACTACACCATACTATTTTTTTACTATAAGTGGAGATACTTAATTTTTGTGTAATCTTGCAATTGTTTAAAATCTCATACTTTTATACTTCCTTTCTCAACAGTTTGTTGACTTTTAAGGTTTTCGCTGTAACACACTTTATTTTTGATGCAAACCTGGTCATGTGACCATTCAAACTTCGTCTTTTTTTTGTTTGGACAATTTTGTTTTGTTCAATTGGATTTTAATACTCTCGCCTTTCATATTTGCTTATGATCGCTACTCGTTAAACTTTTTACTTACTTTCTTTTCTTCTTGCTTATTTTTATTTGGAAAAGGGTCATGTGACCACTCAAAGTTCGTCATTTTGAGAGTTTTATCTAATTTTAGTACTTTCGGCAATCCTTTTTGCTTTCACTGCTCACAATTTTTTTGTTTTTTCTCCATTTTTTTCGGAATTTTCTCACATTTGAGTCATATGAACGCTCACGCTTCTTATTTGTGTTACTTCTTGTAAGTTTATTTCATGTTTCCTTCAAACTCTACCCCACCTTGCCCCATTTGGCCCACTGTTCCTCCTACAAAAAGAATGTCCAAATGTTTGGACAAATAAATCCAAACCATAAAAAAAATGTCACCGCCTCTTACGATGACTCCTTCAAAGTCTTGCTCCAGCTCTGACAATCCTACCCACCTTCATAAAAGAATCTATTCTCAACAATTTGTGTATTTCTAAACACCAATTTCTACTGAATTTCGTACTGTTATCAATAATCCTTAATGTTTTGGACTTGAATTTCCAAGATTTAAATAAAACACCAAAATGAGCCCTTCTTTGCTTTCTACTCTTCAATGAAGTCCATGATCGACGAACGGTGACGTCATTTCCATGTTCTGAGGCTTCTAGTTGCGACGGTTTTGGTCCGCGGCGAGGCGTACCGGGAGGGTGGCTGTGCCTGACTGCTGAGATCGAGTGTCTCACATGCTGGGCCGCGGGGGAAAAGACGGAACTACTCGGTTACGAGTAGGGAGGTCCCCAGCTACCAGAGGTCGCGTATGGAGAGCAGAGACCGTACGGAAGCAACCTACGGATCCTCTTAGGGTCCCATACCCGTCCTGGGTGGGGGGACCCCATTTTTCGTTACGGAGAGGAAGTTCCGTTTTCTGACGGGGGTTGGGGATCCCTGTCAGAACTGGTTCGAACTTAAGACGTTTCTGTTCCTCTGCGATCAGAGGGAGGCGCGGATCCAGAGGGGGGGGGGGGCATGGAGGTCATGACCCCCCCCCTTAACCGACAAAATTTTGTTAAAATTGCATCTTTGGTACTTATATTACGAAAAACTTGTCAAAACCCCCCAATTTGCATAAAAATTGTACTTTGACCCCCTCCCCCTTTCCGAAAATGACCCCCTCCTTAACCATAAGCTGGATCCGCCCTTGATCAGAGGAAAACCTAATTTCGAATCACCCAAGTCTCGGCGCAATTCACGTGCCGCTAACAATTGCTCACATTGAAAATTGACCAAAACACGATAACTTGCCAGAAAAGAACCATTTATCAACCGCCAGAAAAGATATAACACGAGCTGGATCCAAAGTGGTGAAACTTAATCTTGATGGGTCGGCTCATCTATATACCCAGGTAGCACAAACCGTCGGGTTTCCGTTGGGGAAAGGTTGAAAATGCATCGCAAAGGTTGGATTAATGTTCGGTTGGAAATCGGTTCTTTTTATAACACTTATCCGATCATTCGAATGATCGGATGAGCGTTTAAAAGGAACCGATTTTAAACCTAACGTTAATCTAACCTGTTTCCAACTTTCAAACCTGTTTCACCTTCACGCCCAACTTGTTTCAAGCTCGTTGCTGACTTGTGAGTGGATGAAGCGTAAAGGAGGGCTCGATGGGGGATGAGGGATGCGCAGTAGAGCCATTTATTTTCATTCCAATGACAGAATTTCTCCGCTTCACAAGTGTTTGCCGTAGCTCGAAACAAGTGCTCAATCTTTGCTGTGCATTTTTAATCTCCCAAAGTAAGTGACGAACTTTATGAATGCTTTGAATTTCATATTTTTCCTTTATTTAGAATAGGTACTTTTGAGTGTTGTGTGGTGGTTTTTAATTGGTTATCTTGTTATTTAGTTTATTATATGCTGTATGTACGGTGGTGAAATTTTCACGATTTGGTCCCATTTATTTCTTTTTGACTATTTCAATATCTTTTATTTTAACTCTCCATTGCTCGGAATTATAGTGTCAGTGATTTCAATAATTTTCATCCTCATTGTTCTGTCTTTGATTTAGCAAAAAGGAAAAGGAGTTTGTTACTCTTCTTTTAAAGTTAAGAATACTTTTAATTATATAAGTTCCACATGTGTTGCATAGAAATAAAACAGTATCTTTTAATGATTGTTTTGTTGTTGAAAATAACATTGAAACTCCTTTCGTATAAAAAAAATTCAGTTGAAAAAAAAAATGCTCAGTTGGGCATTTTTCACAATATTCAAAATTAACCAACTCCATTTCGCATCATTAACTTGTTTTGAAGATATAGCTGAATCCTTGTGTGTGTTTTTTTAAAGCGAATATTATTTAATTTTACAAACTTTTATATTTTCTGTGTTTTTATGTATGATATTTATATGTTAGCTGTTCTGCTCTATTTCCATGGATTTGCGTGTTTACACTGGCGATTAAATAAAGAAGAAAAAATACTAGTTGGGTTATTTTTAATGGCATGATTTTATATTCTGTCTTAAGAATAATTTTGCTGGTAAATGATATTTCCTGAAAAGAAAAACAGATGAGAGATGTAATTATTCAAAAGGGGAGAAAAAAAGGTAAAAGTTTCTTTGTAAATCAATATTTAAATTTTTTGTGTTCATATGTATTTGCATAACAAATATACATTGTATCATTTAAAACATACAGTTGTCCTAAACCTTTTGCACATCGTTGCAAAATAGTAGGTTTAGCGTTGAAATTTAAAGTGAAATAATGCGAGAAAATGTTGGTTATCCGTTGTTATTTACATCGGAATAACGTTTGGAATTGATTGGTTCACTGTTGTTTTTACATTGGAACAACGTTGGAAAAGCGTTCAGATAACGCTGGAAACCAACCGTTGTATAACCGTTTTCCGACGGTGCACATTAACGTATGTTCTAACGTTAGAGACCGACGTTGGTCTAACGTAACGTGAAAACGTTGGCCCAACGCTCGTGTGCGAGCTGGGTAGGGGCCTTAATAAATATATTATCGAAATTAAATTGTTATTTTTATTTCATTTTAAATGTATGCAGGTTTCTTCACGATGTTGTTCCTTCACCGAAAAGCTAGCGAATTGAGGATGAATGTGAAGTCTCCAATCCGCATTGAGCTAGCGTTGGAACTACAGCCCATTCCCCGATTCCCGCTCGCCAAAGAGAGGAGGCCTATGGCCAGACTAGACGTTAGAGTCCGTCATTTTCCGCGTAGTTCTGCCTATATCTCATAGATGGCAGCACGAGCGAATCTCAAAATTTTTCAAATGCGATTTTTACAGAATTAACGAAAAAAATAGTTTGAAATTATGTATAAAATATTTCTGGAATACAAAAGTGGTCAATTAAAAAACATGGCTCCTGACAAGTTTGTTTCAAGATTTTTAAAAGTACTTAATTACACAAATCGCTATCTCTACTAATAATAAAGCTGAAGGTTTGTCTTTCTTTCTGTCCTTCTGTCTGTCTGTTACGCGCGTAGCGCCAAAACCGCTCGGTCGATTTTCATGCCACTTGGCACAAAATTAGTTTGTAGCATGTAGTTTTGCACCTCGAAGCGATTTTGCGAAAATTCCATTTCGTTCTTTTTCTATTCGAATTCTTAGCGGAAATTCGATAAAATAGGGAAGAAATATTTCATACACATTTTCAAGTCTTATGTCATTCGAAAACTTGAAATTTTCTGCATAATATAAAGTTTTTTCGAAGTTTCTACGATCATCAGGAGAGCTGTAATAATTGTTTTTAGAATCCCGAAATTCAAGGCTCACCTTCAGTAAAGCAAGCCAAACGATTCTAAAATGGTTCAGCTCGATAATAAAATTTGTTTGAAAAGAGAGATGAAAAGAATTATTTTATCAACGGAAATCAACTTTTCATGTTGTTACCATGGTTACGTGTTCATACCTATTTTTGTTTCGTTCTTCTTCCAGCGTCGCCAGACGTAGTATTTTTGATACTACGGTAATATTTTTTCGGCCCAAATAAGGAGCGTAGTATTTTTCCGGCAACCCTGTTTCCAATATACTAATGACTTAATTAAAAGATTTGGCGGATTTTTTTTTTCATTTTCATAGATTTCGCATTTTGGCAACGTTTGGAACCAGTATTACTTTGTAATATTTTTTTAGAGGAGGCGTAGTATTTTTTTGTTTCAATTCTCTGGCAACCCTGTCTTTTCCGGATGAAAATGCTTTGGGACATTACTTGGCGCGTTTTTGCGTGTCTCGCGGAAGTGAAAGCTCCAAGAAAAACTATACAAAATAGCCAGGGTTACCACGCTTGGCGCGCCTATCGCCCATTTAGCGAGAAAAGGGTACCTAAAGCACAGATTAACCAAATATCGTATGAATTGCGTTATTGCATCGTTCGTTTTGTTTTTAAAGTTAGGAAATAAAACTTTCTTCTTCTTTTAAAATTTTGGTAAGATTTCTGTTGGTTTCAGTGAGCAACAAAATTGTTCCTATTTTCTCTTTTGGCTTATTTTTGTGCATCTTCCCTTGGGGTTGCATTCGAATGTTCCAAGGGGGTGTTTTACCCCTTTTATGAAGTAAATCAGTGTTCATTTCAATGCAGACAAAAGTGATATGAATTGGCCCGACCACTTGGCAATATATCGCCAAGCTTTTGGTCGTCAAGCATTTGCCGCCAATTTGGCGACATATCACCAAGTTGGCGAAAAAAATTGTTTTCTTTTTATATTTGGACTCAATTTGGCGCTATTGGCGATATTTTGCGAAAAATCCACTGAATGATGTTAAAATCGGCGATATTTAGGAGATTAATCATTGTAAAACATTTTTTTTTTTTTTGCATTGTTTCGCGGCAAACTAGAGATATAAATGTTTGAACTGTTATCACGGGACGCGGGAGCGTCCCGCCCCGCCAAGAAAACCAAGTACAAGCCGCCAAGAAATTTCCGTCGCCGATAAAAATGTAAAAGAGCGACTAGGACTGTTTACGCGAGTAACCAAACCGGGGTTTTCACCCCTCTGTATCTCAGCCCCATAAAGATCCTTAGAGTTCTTTTTTAGTATACTCAATCTCCAGCGGCCCCTGACGGCACATACTAAAGCAAAACATCCAGGACCCTCAGGGGAGGGGTGATATATGTTATAAAATCGCTATTTTTCGCACTTTTTAAAAATTGTTTGACAGGGGTCCAGACTAAACGGTAACTCGGATTGAGCTCTGCTTTTGTACCCACATTTATTTTGTCCCAAAGCTCGGCATAGGGGTTTTTCGACCCCCCACCCCCTCGTTTTTATTTTCCGTATCTTTTCTCCCCGGGGTCTTTAGTGTTGATTTTTGGTATGAATATTCTCGATGAGACATTGAGGACATTTTCCCAAAATTTACCCCCCGGGGTCATCGCACCCCGGAGTTATTAATGCTTAAAATTGGTCCGTTTCAATCTCCTGGCAACGCCTTGTTCTTTTCCCGGATGAAAATGCTTTGGGACATTACTTGGCGCGTTTTTTGCGTGTCTCGCGGAAGTGAAAGCTCCAAGAAAAACTATACAAAATAGCCAGGGTTACCACGCTTGGCGCGCCTATCGCCCATTTAGCGAGAAAAGGGTACCTAAAGCACAGATTAACCAAATATCGTATGAATTGCGTTATTGCATCGTTCGTTTTGTTTTTAAAGTTAGGAAATAAAACTTTCTTCTTCTTTTAAAATTTTGGTAAGATTTCTGTTGGTTTCAGTGAGCAACAAAATTGTTCCTATTTTCTCTTTTGGCTTATTTTTGTGCATCTTCCCTTGGGGTTGCATTCGAATGTTCCAAGGGGGTGTTTTACCCCTTTTATGAAGTAAATCAGTGTTCATTTCAATGCAGACAAAAGTGATATGAATTGGCCCGACCACTTGGCAATATATCGCTAAGCTTTTGGTCGTCAAGCATTTGCCGCCAATTTGGCGACATATCACCAAGTTGGCGAAAAAAATTGTTTTCTTTTTATATTTAGACTCAATTTGGCGCTATTGGCGATATTTTGCGAAAAATCCACTGAATGATGTTAAAATCGGCGATATTTAGGAGATTAATCATTGTAAAACATTTTTTTTTTTTTTTGCATTGTTCCGCGTCAAACTAGAGATATAAATGTTTGAACTGTTATCACGGGACGCGGGAGCGTCCCGCCCCGCCAAGAAAACCAAGTACAAGCCGCCAAGAAATTTCCGTCGCCGATAAAAATGTAAAAGAGCGACTAGGACTGTTTACGCGAGTAACCAAACCGGGGTTTTCACCCCTCTGTATCTCAGCCCCATAAAGATCCTTAGAGTTCTTTTTTAGTATACTCAATCTCCAGCGGCCCCTGACGGCACATACTAAAGCAAAACATCCAGGACCCTCAGGGGGAGGGGTGATATATGTTATAAAATCGCTATTTTTCGCACTTTTTAAAAATTGTTTGACAGGGGTCCAGACTAAACGGTAACTCGGATTGAGCTCTGCTTTTGTACCCACATTTATTTTGTCCCAAAGCTCGGCATAGGGGGTTTTTCGACCCCCCACCCCCTCGTTTTTATTTTCCGTATCTTTTCTCCCCGGGGGTCTTTAGTGTTGATTTTTGGTATGAATATTCTCGATGAGACATTGAGGACATTTTCCCAAAATTTACCCCCCGGGGTCATCGCACCCCGGAGTTATTAATGCTTAAAATTGGTCCGATTTCTATCTACTAGCTCTGTTCAACATCTGAGCATTTATGTTTTCATTGTTGGGCCACGAGGAAAGAAAACTCAATGATTTATAATTTCATCTGTTGCCAGTTTCTATTTGTTAACAAATAAAATATTTATAATTGATTTTATTGCATAAGGCTTTTAAAAGGGATCTTCAATTTAGTTCATTTTAATATGAGACCGGCAGTAAGGGTTGGGTTCTTTTTTTAAACTTTTAATTTAATCGTAGTATTGTTAGCAACTAGCTTTGTTTTGCGTCGGTTAGGGTGGTACATTGTGATTGATTTCAAATTTATCCTAGACTGAAGAAGATCCTTGAACTTTTGCACCAAATGCATGCTGCCAAGAAAACCACAGATGTCGGACCGCCAAGAAAAATGTTGAAGGGAAAAAAAACATGCAAAGTAAATTTTGAAGAGAAAAAAAAAAAAAAACAGGCGAAGAAATAATATTAATGCAAAAACATGTGATATCTCCCCAAAAACAACAGTATTGTAAAAAAATCCCCCGCCAAGAAAACCTTAAATACTCAGCCTTAAAAAGTTATGATATCGAGTTTTCCCGCCAAGTTTGTGCCAAACTACAACTAACCTGTATGTATAGTTCTTTTAAATTGTTTTCAGTCCTGCCAGGCGGGAAGTTTTTACTCATTAAGCAACCACCTCACAAGACAAAGCTTCCCGCCTGGCAAAACTGAAAACAATTTAAAAGAACTATACTACAGGTTAGTTGTAGTTTGGCACAAACTTGGCGGGAAAACTCGATATCACAACTTTTTAAGGCTGAGTATTTAAGGTTTTCTTGGCGGGGGATTTTTTTACAATACCATTGTTTTTGGGGAGATCTTGCTCACTCCAAGCACTATTTTAGCACTTAAGGCATCTACTAAGAAATTTACACATAAAATTAAGTAGCTTGGGGTCCATACCAGATTTTTATATCATACTTTGTAGGAATTACAGTTGAATTACAACTAAAATAGAGCATTTTTTCTGCTATATCAATTATTTTACAAATGAAATTTTAATTTTATACCACGGGCAAATCCGTGCGGGTACCGCTAGTAACTAAATAAAATATGGCATAAAACGTAGTTATAAAGATAATTTTTGGATTTCAAAATGGATGTAATTATTGAAATAAAATTTCCACTACAATTTTATTGTTCTCAGGAGGGGGATTAAGGAACTTGAAAACTAACTTCAAAACGTTTTGAAAATGGGTGAAAATTTTGAACTTGGTTTTTACTTATTCACTTAGTTTTTCGGCACACAAAGAAAATACGTGCATACATTAAAATAAAAAGAATTTTAGTTTATATTGTTCATAAGAATAGTGACAAATAAATAAATTAATTTCTAATTTATTAAAGGTGATTGCGAAATTAACGACAAAAATATGGATTGTGAAACTCTGTTGTAACTTTTTCGAACACGAAAGGGGGTCAAATTTATAAATCTTTTAATGTAAACTGATTTTCCTGAGAGAAGAGAGGAGAGGGCAAGATTAAAACTATTAAAATTTGATAACAATACAAGTTAGATTTGAGATTTTAATTAGAAATTACACAAATAACTTTTGAAAATATGACATAAAATAAAGTTGTAAAGATTGGACTTCAAAATGAGTGTAATAAAGGAATGAACACTTCAAATCTATATTTTGCTGTTTTCCAGCGGTAAGGGAGGGGGGGGGATGTGACTGAAAAAGCTCAAAACAACATTAGGAAAAATGAATGAAAAACTTCGACTTAATTTTTTCCTATTTACTATTTTTCCCGGCACATGAAGCTCATACGTGGGAACATTACGAAGCATTGAAATAATGATACTTCCGATGAAAAATGTCTAACGATGCAAAATGATCAACAAAAATTCATAACACAAAAATAATTTATTTTGATGAAAAAAATGAACAATAAATTTTAGTGCAAAATATAACTTTTAGATATGTAAGTGTCATAAGGACGTAAAGTTTTAAATTTTTCTAAAAAACAAAAATATATGAAATAAAGGTAAAAGAAAAAACTTTAAGTTGAAAAATTAGCGCACATACATATTTCAGATCTGCAAAGATCTCCTTTTTTTTTTACAAAACAGATGTGAGTCTCAGGTTATTGTCTCTATCATTGCTTGCATGATTTGTGCATTGAAAAAGAAGTTTTAATCTGTGACTCCAAAACAAGGGCCTTTGATTTTTAGTAATTTATGCTTGAAAAAATATATAGTCCTTACTTTACACAAAACAACATGAATGGCATGTTGTCTGAGTATCTTAAGAAAAAAAAATAAAAATAGCACACTGAAAATAAAACATGCCAGAAATATAACTGAGCAGATGAGTTATTTTTTTAAATGTATAGGTAAAATTTTCTATATAAAGTGTAAAATTTTCCGCCGAAATATTCCCGCTAAATTAAAACAGAACATAAATGAACGTGCTGCCATCTATGACATATTGGAAGAACTACGCGGAAAATGACGGAATCTAACGTCTAGTTATGGACAGTGGTAAGACATTTACAACATGTAATTGAGTACGCTGAAAATTTCGAAGTTTGTTAAAATGAAACTGAATACAACGTGACGATTTTTGCTGATATGGCAGGGCCCCATCAAAAGAATTTGCCCCAGATGGCATAGTTACAAATACACCAAATTGATTTTTTTAAGTGATATTATATTTCAAATTGATATTGAATTGAATTTATAGATTGGAATAATTATTTAGATCTTCTTAGCATTAGGAACAAAAAAAAGTGTGAAATTCATGTATAGTTTTATTTCTAATACCTAATAATCAAGATTAAATATTTTAACAAACTAAATATTATAACTAAACTGATCAATACCAATTTCTAGGCTTGGTGTTGATCAAAATATTCGTAATATTTAGTTTATTTTTAAAACAAATGTTTTCAATGTATGCAGTAAATTTTGAAAAAACCCACTTTTGCGACATAGTGGTTTTTTTTTTTGGGTAGGGCCCGCTTTGGCGAACCCTGCTATATGATGAATCACGCAACTCGCGGTTCAGAAAAAAGAATTTCACTCACAAAGCATAAGTCTATAAACGTACATCAGCCAAACTTTTATTGTAGCACCATTTTTTGATAGAAAATACATTGAAAACGACATCATCGAAGCACAAAAGTGTGCTTTTCATCTTAGCACAAAATAAGATCTTTCACAGAAAAGTTTCCATATTCTCTTAATAGGTGATCAACCACACAGACAATCTAGTTGCTCAACAGGTGGAGCCACTTACATTCTTTAAAAAATCAACTGATTTCAGTGGCGCCATCTATTGGGAAACTAGAGAGGACAGTATATACAGTCGACGCTCGTTATAACGACCACTCGTTGCAAAGACCATCCTAATATAACGACCAATGAGAAAACCCCCGACTGTATTCCAATATACTCTATATTCTACCTCTTATAGTGACCACTCGTTATAAAGACCGCTTTCTGCAGGAAGGAGACGGTCGTTATATCGAGCGTCTACTGCAGTGGTGGCCAACCCGCGGCACGCGTGCCACAATGTGGCACGGCACACCAGTAACAGTGGCACGCGAAGACTTTTTGAAAAAAAATCCAAAATTGAGGAAAAAATGTCGATCTCAAAAATACTGATAAAAACTAAAACCCTTAAACTGATAAATGTCATGATATTGTGACAATTAAGTGTCAGGAGGTTGGCTTAAAAATTATCTGAACTACAATATTGCAAAGTACTTAGCATTAGCTTCGGACATCCAGCGGAAGCTGTGACGCTACAGACAATGCTTTGTAAAGCATATTTGTGCTTGACACGAATGAAACTTTCAATGGTGCAGAATGGATTCTTGATCTGCAATAGTTTCAGCTACGGGTGATGAAATTGAAAAAAAAAAAAAAAACCTCTGCAACTAAAATTAAGAAACTAGATTGGACAAAATTTGGCATGGTTACACAAATGAAGACTCTTAAATTGTTTTTGTTACATTACTTGAAAATAATTTGGGAAAAAACTTCATAAGTGTCATCGAATCATCTATCACAAGTTCCTTGCCAAGGAATGAGACTTTTTCTCTGTTGGTGACCCTGTAGAGTTAACTGTATTAACAAACTACGAATTAGAGCTCTGAATGTTTTGTGAACTTTTTCCAGGAGAAAGAGGAGAGTATGGCAAGTTACTCCTTCATTAAAATGTGCAATAGCTATCCAAAGGAAAAATAGTCATAAGATTTTAGAATTTTAGGGAGTGTGTTTTCAAAATATCTGGAAGGAAAGCAATGAGGACTTGCTACTTAGAAATGAGAATAGTGAACTAATTTAGCTATGCCATCTCTTAATATCCTGCGTTTAAGTAATTTAAATTTAAGATTGTACAAAAAAAAAAAGGTTTCCTAAACCAGTAGAGGCCATCTACATTTTTTATGATGAAACTTCAGTTTCTTTCTCTCTACTTTAGAGAAAAAAGAATAAAACATTAAAAGTTAATACTGAAAGTATCAACCGAAATTTAATAATTTTCCAATGGTATATGGAGAAAATTTTACACCGATTTTAAGTATTCATTGAGTGTTAGGTTTGATGATTTTCAGGATCACAAAAAAATGCTGATCTTTTCAAATTCTTTGTCTATTTCTCAGCAAGACACTACTTGTTACCCTTCTGAAATTCAAATCGGAATTTCTGACCTTTAGCAGAGGTAATCAAACATAAGAGCTTGCTTCAACAGAAAGTCACCCATGTTGTACAGAAATTTGTAAATTTGTAACAACAATTTTTTTTCACATTTACACACTTTAGCCGTCTGATGCTGTTGTAGATTTGGCTAAAAATACGCTTCTGAACAAATATTTTTTGTTATGAATGCAGAAAAATCGAAATACCGTTGAATATTAATTGATTGCACTTAAAACAGTTAAATTTCTTAAGATTCTCAAGAACTAATCCTAAAATTAATACTTGGTAGAAAAGATGCAGTCTCACAAACCACATTAAGTACAGACTGTTTAATTTTTAGAATAGAATGTTTGATGTTATTTGTTTCTATTTTAAGCATAAGTTAACTGACAGAATCTATAAAAATGTTTACTAACGATAACTCTTAAGTTCGGACTTGTTTTATCTTTATTATCATTTAGATTTAAATTACTAAGATTTACGAGAAAAAATGTTTCATTTGAATAAGAGTTACATAATCAGCCAGCAGAACATCTATTTTTAACCTTAAAAAAAATCAATTTGTTGGAAAAATACAATGTGGCACGCTGAGTTTTTTCTCTCCAGATAGTGGCACTCTCCCTAAAAAGGTTGGCCACCCCTGGTCTACTGTATAGACCACCAGATAGATAGAACCAGTTCTATTCCAGAAAATTTTATTTAAAAAGTTGTACCCCTTAGCACAAAATAAGATCTTTCATAGAAAAGTTTCCACATTCTCTTAACCCTTTAACTGTCATGCCCGAGATAGTCTCGGGCACAGCACTGGTGTTCAAAAATATCACGCCCGAGTATTACTCGGGGTAATTTTTTTTCTTTTTTTTTTTTTTGAGTGCATCGTATTGTTGTACCCGAATATATATCGGGAGACGTTTATTTCGGCTTCATCTCTTTGTCAAACCAGACTGTTTCCAAGCCCGTCATTGGGGGGGGGGGGGTCAATTGCCCCCCTGACTTTGAGAAATCAATGTATTTACATATAAAAGGGCGTGATTTTGATATTTTAAAATGAAATTGCATTGTGTTTGCCACCCTGTGCCCTATCCCTGGAAAAACTTGAAATGGCGGGCCTGCTTATGGGTGCCCTTGAATAACATCCGTAGGTGTCTAGCTTACAAACTGAAACTTCGTGATTTTTTTGACTTAGTGATATTTTTAAGATGCATTAAGCCAAGTTTAATGATTTTTTCGTCTTTTTTGTTTAAACTTTAGCGGGAAAGTAAGCTTAAAAGGTAGCTTTCACATAATTTGAATTAAATTACCCATGTGCTTCAAAATATCAATTTTTAACTTCTAAGTATGTTTTATTTTGTACTAAACATTTGATTTTTGCAATAAAAAAATTTGACAATTTGTGCACCCAAATCATCATAATAACTTGACAGTTAAAGGGTTAATAGGTGATCAAATACAAACAATCTAGTTGCTCAACAGTTGGCGCCACTTACATTCTTTAAAAGATCAACTGATTTCAGTGGCGCCATCTATTAGGCAACTAGAGAGGACAGAATGTATAGACAACAAGATAGATTGAACCAGTTTCATTCCAGAAAATTTTATTAAAAAAGCTTTACCTCTTAATCCTCCATCTGGAGTGCTTATCTGATCCTCCTCTATCCCACAACCTGAGGCTATTTGGGCCTGCAAAATGGTCAAGCTATGTTTCAATTCTGAGAGCTCAGCACACTTGGTGCAAATATAATCCAGCTCACAAATTGACTTCTCCTTTCCCTCATACTGGCAGAACATCTGACAAAGGTCACAAGAAATCCACCTGTTGTTCCCCTTCCCACTCTTAACCTCTTTCCAAATGCATATAACACCCATACTAACTCAAAACAATCCACTTATGAAGGCAATACAAAAGAGACAAAAATGCAAAATTGAAGGATAAATACTAATAATAAAAATAAAAAAGCATTAGAGCTTAAAGATACATAGAATGCAAAAAACTAAGACAGCAGTAAATATAAACAAACTAAATTGCTACACCCAACAAAGCACACAGGCTTAACAACAAAGAAATCACACCATTTTAGGCTTAGCTTTAAAAATTGAAAAACCTTTATAAAATGCAAATAAAGCAAAAATAAGTCTCAAATACACTAAATTATATGATAAAATACACTCGAATAATCTAAACTAAAGTAGTAAAAATTAAAGATTTACATTAAAAAATCACTTATCTCAGAGCAGCAAAAATCTCCCCTGCAACACTAGCGCCCTCTAGCGGCAATGAAATAGAGTTCAGCAAAGAACATCAGTCTGATTGGCTGAGGGTATTAAAACCATGCATTTCATTTACTTTACAAACAGAGATCAAATTAAAATTTAGCATATATGCAAAAATATCTATCTATCTATATATATATAATTATATCTATATAATAGATATTTCATTTACTCTATAATCAAACAGAGATCAAATAAATTCAGCACATGTACATAATTAAATCATAGTTTTCATTAAATAAGTGAGCCATGTTGTTTTTATTCACATGGCTTACTCACAAATGGGTCACTTATTTATCAGAGTGTCCATTAAATGAGTGTGCCATGATGTTCAGATTTATCTTCAAAAAGTGTTACTCATTTAATGAAGTGTCCATTATTAAATGAGTATGCCTTGTTTTATTGATTTTCATTGAAAATGGGTCACTCACTTAATGGAGTGTAAATTAAATGAGTGAGCCATGCTGTTTTAATTGAAATTAAAAATGGGCCACTCATTTAATGGAGTGGCCATTATATGAGTGAGCTTTTTTATTTTTAATTAAAATTCAACATGGGTCACTGATTTAATGGAGTGTCCATTAAATGAGAGAGCCTTATTTGTTCAATTTACATTCAAAATGAGTCACTCATTTAAGAGAATGTCCAATAATTCCAATAAATGTTTCATTAAAATTCCAAAAGTGTTACTCATTCAAAGAAGTGTCCATTAAATGAGCAAGCCTTGTTGTTTTGATTTACATTCAAAATGAATCACTCATTTTATAGGAGTTCCTTTAAATGAGTGAACCATGCTGCTTTTATTAGTATTCAAAATGCTTACTCATTTGATGGAGCGACCATTAAATGAGTGAACCAGTTGTTCTGATTTATGTAAACTTTAAGCCTGATGCGTAAAAGTCCACAAGAACAAGAAACAAACACTGTCCAGACGACAGCCCAGTTTTTCCACAATCCGTGATCCACTCCTGGCTAGACGGTGTCTAGACATTGTCTAGTTTCCCGTCCATCTCCACCACCTGCCTGGTACGGTTCAGGATCCCGCAGCACTTACCGGTGCACACAATGGTACAGAAATAGACGAAAACGGCCGAGTAGATGGAGATCATCTTGACGACGAAAGGTATTGACACGCGATAGACGTCCGTGAGCTCCTTGTGCCTGAAAGAAATACATTATAGTCTGTTATTTTAACCCTACACTGCATGGTGTTGCCAATTGGATACATGGACAATTTGTCCTCCTTATGAATAGCAGAATGTAGTCAAAAGGCAACTCAATGCATAAAAAGCAAATATTGGGTATATTTAAAGCAATTATCACCATTTATCCTCCATACATGGCAGCACTGGTCTGTTACATGCTCTTAAATGAATCCATATGGATAGCTTTTAAAATCACTTAAACTACCAAGTTTTGAAATTATTTTTACAATAAAATATTTTTTTTTTGTCTTTTAAAAAATAGCATGAATAAAATAAACATTTATCTTTCGTTTAAGATGAGTTTTACATCAAAATAATTATTTGGAAAAAATCTAGGACATAATACATGTCTGTAGCCATTTGGCAACATTATGCAGTAAGCATCCAGAGAACACTTCGACTTATCTCTGTAGTTCATACAGTATGTGCTTCGTTTATGTTTCGCGCTAGCTTCTTTCTCTTTTTGGAAGGTATAAATTAATCATGCGGACCCAAAAGTGGTACTATCGGCTGTTCTACCGTTAATTAGACCTCGCAATTATCAATGCTTAGTTGATGTTATATAGAGTGAACAAACAAAAAAATCAATAGGGAAAAGCCTTCAAAACGTGTTCATTTTAGATTTCAGTAAGCACAAATGTTGTGCTTACACGGACAAGTAAAATCATTAATAATTTTAAAATATAGTTTTGAAAAAAACTAAAAAATACGCTTTTACATAGGAATGCGCTGTGATCATCAAGGGTTTCCCTCTGAATTTCAAAACTACTGAATATCCGCACTTAAGTTTACATGCACTTACAAAACATCAACATGCAATACAGTTTAGCCTTTAGTACTAAAAATAATATTAAATATATTACTTTTATATTTGCAAAGAACGTACATTTTATCTTTTATTCAGAGTTACATACATACATACATACATACATATAAACAACCCACATGTGAAATTAATAAAAGCGTATTAAAAAGAGGGAGACCATTAGCTACAGAGGAATTAGTTGCAAACCAAAAAAAAAAAAAGAAAGCTTCAGTGAGAGAGCCTCCAAAAGATATCAGATTTGGCAGAATTGATCATCGGAAAGAACACAGTACAAATAAACAATGATGTAAAATTTCAAAATGTAAAGGATTACAAGAGTACAGTGCACCAAATGTTCAATTCCTCTATTTTTTGACAAAAAAAACTAATTTCAAGACTATCATTTAAGATCATTTTTATCTGTTGAATGCATGGTGTAGCCATTTGGCAACAAAACTATTTTTAATTAGAAAGGGGTGAAAATTTAGAGTTAAATTTTTTAAAATATTTTTCCATGTTTTCTTATTACATTGGCAAACACATATATTTTTTTGTAAGAAAAATAAAAAATCAAACAGGCGCATCAAGTTAAGAAATTTTGCGTTGTCTCACGAAAGAAGATGGCTCCGCTCTTTTTTATCATGCACTGCTTTTGAGGCATTTCACTTATTTATCTTCATCGAATGCTTCCTCCTAAGCTTTTATTTATATCCTCATGTCTCAGTTATTCCTCAACGATCTCTGAGAAACCTGTTGTTAAATACAGTCAAACCTGTCTATCTCGAAACCTGTGTGTCTCAAAAAACTGTTTATCTTGAATTTTTTTATCTTCCCAGCTAGGGATGCACTGATAAGCAAATTGGCCGATTACCAATTAATCGGCCATTGATAATCGACCAATTAATCAGCTGAGCCGATTAAGGATGATAAGGATAATTGCTTTTCTACTACCAATTTTACCAATTGGTTTTTATCGCTTATACAATTCCAAGTATAGAAATAGTAAGTAATTTATTTTTGGGAAAAGATTTTTTTTTCCATTTTCCTAGTTTTTACAAAATATTTTCAATACTTTATCAAATTTCTTAGAACCAATTTTCATATTAGTGTCAATAATATTATTAACACATTGTTAGTTATGTTAATTGGAAATAAAAATTTATAAAAAAAGGAGGGGAGAGGGAGTGTGTGGTGAACACTCCAATTTACTTTTAATTCATGTATTTTAGTAATTAGTAGCAATTTAATTCAATACTTTAATTCTTTGAAAATTAGAGGTTATCTGAAAGCACTGCGCTAAGGAGAAAAAGTATCGCCACATGAAAAATGTTGCATCATTGTCTATGTATATTTATTCAAAGTAGTAGAAATAATTAAAAAAAAACTTTATATCAACCGTGAGGATTATTATTACTGTTAGTAAAATTATTCATCATAGTTTCCTAGTGAAAGTATATTTTAAAGAATAATATCTGAAAAATATTTTTCAGCCGATTAATCGGCCGATTATGGCCGATTAATCGGTGCATCCCTTTTCTCAGCAATGTCGATTAATTTTACTTGCTTTTTTCCCTCTTTTTCTCGAAGGCTTCATCTGTAAAACCTGCATTTCTCGAATTTTGAAATTTGCGGCTACAGAAATTTGAAGAACGGCCTTGTTTTCTTTTCACTGTTTGAAGGTACGAACTGTGTAAAGGTACTATTCAAAGTTTGAATTTTTCCATAGTAGAGTGGTTTTTACTTATTTTGAGCTAACTATGGCATCCGGGAATAGAAAACTAAATTTCTTCCTATTGAAGAGAAAAAAAAAATCAGGATTTTCTGGATCAAAATCCACTGATGAAAAAATATGACGTTGCTAAAAGATTTTATATCCAGTCAAGCACTCTTTCGACTACAATAAAAAACAAAATTGCGCTGGAGGAAACAAAAGTGTTGAAAAAAAAAAAAATTAGAAAATGTATTTTTGCCTATTTAGACGAGAGTTTGACTTGGTGGTTTAAACAGTGTCGCGAAAATAAAATCCCTGCTAGTTGTTTATTACTAATGTTGCATTATACAGGGTGTCCACTCCAATCGTGGACCAATAGCTAATTTCTAAACCGTTAGAGATAAGCATATAGTTTATTTAGGAAAAAATCCCCAAATTATGAAAGGAATTTTGGGTCTATTCAATGTTTTTCAAAAAATCAAATTTTGAAACAGGTACGAAATTTAAATTTTTATACAGCCCCCCATTCCTATCAGTCATATTTAGTAAAACATTCTTGACACTGTAACGTTTAAAACTAAAAAAAAATCACAGTTCTACGACAAAAATTGACCGAGTTATGACGTTTTGAAAAATCAAGATTTTGAATGATTTCGCATACGGTCCCTTAAGCGATCTCTAGATGACGTCATGAAATAATGCAAAATTTTGATTTTTCAAAACGTCATAACTCGGTCAATTTTTGTCGTAGAAGAGTGATTTTTTTTTAGTTTTAAACGTTATAGTGTCAAGAATGTTTTACTAAATATGATTGATAGGACTGGGGGGCTGTATAAAAATTTAAATTTCGTAACTCTTTCAAAATTTGATTTTTTGAAAAACTTTGAATAGACCAAAAATTCCTTTCACAATTTGGAGAATTTTTCCTAAATAAACTATATGCTTATCTCTAACGGTTTAGAAATTAGCTATTGGTCCACGATTGGAGTGGACACCCTGTATTTATTTGTTTCATTTTACTTACTTATTTTTCATGCTATATTTTTATTTTCTACACTAACAGTGTATGCAATACTCGAAAAAAAAAAAAAAAATATTCGCTAGATTGAAATGCAAAAATCAAAACCTCTTTATCTCGAAACCTGTCTTTCTGGAATTTTTTTTCGAACACTCGACATTCGAGATAGGCAGGTTCAGCTGTAGTTTGTTTTAGCAAAACCTGACACCATGAGTAACCGTGTTATTAACCGTGAGTTACTAACGATTTTTCAATTGAATAATAGTTTACGGGCAAAGCAATTTTAACCGTTTGAATTCAATCATTGTTGCAAAAACTAAGTGGAAAAAAGTTGACAGCGCCGTAACTATGGCAACCATCAAGGGAAAAAGCGGAGAGCGGGAAATTCAATTTTTATATGCCAGCTCTTGTTACACAGGGTATCCCCCGGAATGTAAGGGTATAACCCTATAATATTATTTTTTTTAAATTTCAAGTTAAAAACAAATCAAAGATTTAAAATGAATGCATAGTTGCTCATACATATAGTTTCATACACTTTCTAGGTAGGGATGCACCGATAAGCAAATTGGCCGATTACCGATTACCGATTAATCGGTTGTTGATAATCGGCCGATTAATCGGCTGAGCCGATTAATGATAAAAATGATTGTTTTAAATACTACAATTTCACAATCACTGTTTTTGCTCTCTTATACAATTCTGAGATTAGAAATAGTAAGTAATTTTTTTCTGAGAGAAGATTTTTTTTTCCATTTTCCTTATTTTCACAAAATAATTTCAATATTTTATCCACTTTCTTAGAGCCAATTTTCATATTATTGCCAATAATATTACATTAACACATGGTTAATTACATTAATTGGACATAAAAATTAAAAAAAAATGGGGGGTGTGGGGTCCGTGGGAGGAGGTACTTTTAATTTAAAATTTTAATAATCAGTAGCAATTTAATTCAAGACTTATTCTTTGTTAAAATTAGAGGTTATCTAAAAGCACTGTACTAAGGAGAAAACTATCGCCACATAAAAAATGTTGCATTATTGTCCATGTGCGTTATTCAAAGTAGGATTATTAATTTATTAAAAACTTTATATCAACTGTGAGGATTATTATTACTAACTGTGAGGATTATTATGCCAATAAAATCGTTCATCATAGTTTCTTAGTGAAGGTACACTTTAAAGAATAATATTTACAAATATTTTTTTAACCGATTAATCGGCCTAATTGTGCCGATTATGAATAATCGGCAAAGTGGCCGATTATAGCCGATTAATCGGTACTGCCGATTAATCGGTGCATCCCTATTTCTAGGGATAAAAAATAGACACTTTTATGACCGTTTTCTTGAAAATTAACCAATCGTTAAGGGGTGGCAAAATCTAACAATTCTCCTTGTGCCTGTTTTGCAAAAAATCAATGTTTTGAAAAATTGCCGTCAAGCATTGAGGCTTTGTGCAGGTCGGTCAGGAGGAAAGTCAGGGGCAGTGACCATGAGTACCTGACATAGAGAATTTGCCAGTCCAGCAGCTCCATCATAATGTACATGTTGGCAAAGCAGAAGAGGAGGTGGAAGTAGCAGTAGCTGTAGGACACCCCCTCCCGCTCGTTCCGAACCACTCTCTGGCCGCCATCTTCATCCACGGCAGGGGCTGAAAGATTTTTGCGATTTTTTTAGCACAAAATTTTTTAGTAAAAACTGACTGACACAATAAATTGAAAGTCAATATGCATTTACTGCTTCTAGAATATTATACACGGTTACTTTAAAAAGGGCGTATCAAGTTTAGAAATTTTGCTTCATCTCTAAGGAAACCGTACGAAAGACAACAGCCCCACTCTTTTTACTGCCTTTTACGTAGTAAAGGAAGTATTGTGATCGCGAAAAAAAATATCACTCAAATTTGAGTCTAAATTTTGATTTTGCTCACCCCCGAATGAATGTTCAGTAGTTTTTTTGACCTGTCAGCACGTGCATATGTACCTACCAACATATAAGCCGCCGAAAAATCCTTTTCAACCAACCCGAGTTAATTACGACGGGTCTGTATGTACGTATGTGCGGATGTATGTGCGTATGTGTCTCGCATAGCACAAAAATTATATGCCATAGAAGCTTCTAGCTTGGTATGTAGGCTCTGAGGATGGTCTAGTTGTGCACCTCCACTTGTGGTTGAATTTGAATGTTCCCAAGAGGGTGTTTTACACCTTTTTTTGGGTAAATCAGTGTTAATTTCAATGCAGACTCAAGTGATATGAATTGCGCGACCACTTGGCGATGTGTTGCCAAGCTTTTGGTCGCCAAGTGTTTGACACCAACTTGGCGACAAATTTGGCGAAAAAATTATTTTTTGAATTTGGGTTCAACTTGGGGCTATTGGCGATATTTTGCGAAAAATTCACTGAATGATATTAAAATCAGCAATATTTAGAAAATTAACCATTGTAAAACATTTTTCTGCATTGTTTCGTGGCAGATTAGGAGAGTAAATATTTGAATTGTTACCTTGCTCACTCCAACACTTTTTTTAACACTTAAGGCAACTACTAAGAAATTTACACATAAAAGGAAGTAGTGTGGGGTCCATACCAGATTTGTTTTTTTAAGCACTGCTGTTGAGGCATTTCATTTATTTTATGTTTATCGAATGAGGCTTACACTTTTACTTATATTCTCATGTCTCAGTTATTTCTCAACGTTTTCTAACAAGTCTAGCCATACATAAATAGAGCACAAATTTCTAAGAAAAAGTTGAGCTTTAATAACGTTGATTTTCCGTTGGAGTAATGATTCAGTGAATTATTCAGCGTTGTCATTTCGTCCACTTTTTTGGAAAAAGTCCGGGACGCCGGAAGAAATGGACCAAATTAGACGAAATGGACAAAAAGGGAAAAAAAAAAAAAAAAACAATTTTCATGCGTTTGCTGTATGAAAATGTTATGACGTACAATTAGTATCTCTCTTGAATTACCTATTTCCCCCCCCCCCCCAAAAAGGATGATGGTATCATACAAAAAAAAAAAAAGGCAGTTAACCCATTGATTTTTTAACTTATTTTAGTTGAAAGAAATAAAATTAAACATAGCGAATAAACTATTGAGTGTAATTACATTATTATAATGTAGACAAATAGAAAAAAAAAGTGTTTTTCTTCAATACATATTTTTAAAAAGAAATTAAAGAGTATTCTGTCACCTTAGATATTTATTTAACACATTACAATCTCTTAAAAAGTAAACTTTGTATGATATTTTCTCATAAATTCTATGGTTAAATTTTGTTTAAATTAAATACAAATAAATGTATATCATTTGTATTAGAAAATACATTAGATGCTACAAGAAATATTGGTTTAATTTTGATTCAAAGACTAAATCAAAACTGAAGATCTAAATATTAAATAACTAAAACAGAAAGTGCAATGAGTTACCGCCCATAAGCCAGGGCTAAGACAGAACTGAAGCAAAAGCACCCACAGCTCGATCATAGCATCATAAGACTGCAGTTTCGTCCTTATTGTGGACTCCTCAGTTAGGAATAGCCAATGATCGAGCCGGAGGCAAAAATCCTCTTATTGTAGCTAAGATTGCCAACAAACTGGTAGATAAAGTGAATTTATCTTACCAGCGAGCGTCCACAAACCATGGTGCGGCTCAACTCGAAATTTGAAGGCGAAAGCTGGGTAATATGCAATGAGTTACCGCCCATAAGCTAGGGCTAAGTGCTTTTGCTTCAGTTCTGCCTTAGCCCTGGCTTATGGCTCATTGCATATTACCCAGCTTTTGCCTTCAAATTTCGAGTTGAGCCGCACCATGGTTTGTGGACGCTCGCTGGTAAGATAAATTCACTTTATCTACCAGTTTGTTGGCAATCTTAGTTACAATAAGAGGATCTTTGCCTCCGGCTCGATCATTGGCTATTCCTAACTGAGGAGTCCACAATAAGGACGAAACTGCAGTCTTAGGATGCTATGATCGAGCTGTGGGTGCTTTTGCTTTAGAAAGTGCATGTTAAACATTTTCGGTCTATAAAGCAGGGAGTAACCGCCCCTAAGCAAGGGCTAAAGCAGAAACATGCAATACACCGCCAACTCGTTCATTTCGATCCATGGACTGCAGTTTCGGGCTTATTGTGCCCTCATCAGCATGGAATACGAAAGTGAACGAGTTGGAGGCAAAAATCCTCTTATAGAGGAAAGAGGGCCGAAAAAATGTACGGTCGCTCGCTGGTATTCTAATTTCGCATTAGCTACCATTTTTTTTCGGCTCTCTTTGCTCTATAGGAGGATTTTTGCCTCCAACTCGACTACTTTCGTATTCCATGCTGATGAGGGCATAATAAGCCCGAAACTGCAGTCCATGGATCAAAATGAACGAGTTGGCGGTGTATTGCAAGTTTTGGTTTAGTTTCAGTGGAAGCAAATGCAAACCAAAACTAACTCCAACAAGGAACTAAAACCACAAATGAAAAGGAAATCACTATCTTGTTCATGTGCATTTTATCACATGCAGAGTTGGTTGTCTGATATTGTAGCTTACAGTTCTGCCTAAAAATTCAGTTCCATCATTTATTTTGAAAGTTGAAAATCCCGGAACATACACGAAAAGTAACTCATTCTTTTTCTTGATTAATATTTAATGGATGCTTTAGATAAATATTCATTTTTTATTCAAATAAAACAATAATTTGAATGATTAGGTTATTGTGCATTCTGTAAAATAATTAGCCTACGCATAACAATAAAACTGAATTTAGAACTCTATATCTTTTCTGTGTGTTTTTTTGATGGTTTTAATGGAATAGTTTCAGTTAGTTAAAAACTGTTCTTAGATATAAGGGTTTAAAATTAAATTGTAACATATTTCACAATTTGGCATTGGCATCATTAAAATATTTATCATACGCACTATACTTAATGGAAGTAAAATTATATTTTCAATAATGAAAATTTAAAAAGATAAATACAAATATTAATGTTTTCACAATATGAATATTTTCCTTGTCTGATACAAATAGAGTTTTTTATAATACATATTCTTAACAAAAGAGAGAAAGAGAGAAATGATAAATGCCCATTGCCCAAACATATTTATAGTAATTCTTTCCTTAAAATAAACATTCATATTAGCTATGTAAGCCAAATTGTAATAATAGCAGCATGATCTAGGAAATTTCTCAGTTAAATCATTCTGTGTTTGGTAGATAAATTTTGCTTCATGTTTTGAAATCCTGAAGTCCTTTTCATTTGAACTTTAAACAGATTAATATTTTTAAAAATATATAAGGGAGAACTATTTTGCAGATGAAACTTCTTTTCATATTTATTCCTGCAAACTAATTTTAAAATATTTTATTTGATATCGAACTATTTTTCCATTCAATATGATTAAGCAGCCAGTTCCTCAAACAAAACAAGTTTGCATTAATGTGTTAAGCTGTTCAAAAATTTATGCAATTTGAAAAGTCAACATATATTCTTGAAAAAATTAACATATAGTGCAATTAGTAAGAATATTTGTAGCTGAGAAATATCACAATTTCTCCCTTATTAATAAAAATCCTCTGAATTTAATGTCTCAGTTTGACTTTAAAAGTTGTTACTTACAGCAATGCCTGGATACTCTTAGTACCAATAAGCTATTGCATTTATGCCAATCTGAGAAGATATGTTTATCAAACATATCTTCAACTAATGCCTCAAATTGAAAAAAAAAAAAAAAATGAAAAAAAATTATGTCTTATGTAAAAGCGAGTACATTTTTAATACAATACAAAATTAAAATATTCTTCTTTATTATTTTTTTAGGGACACAAAATGAGTCGTAGAAAAAGAAGATCCCATAAGACAATATTTTGAAGAATTAACTAAAGATGGCGAAGTTGTTGGGATGAGAGGTAAAGAACGTTCTCATGACGTTAGCGCTAACGCGTGCAGAATGAGAAACCATTTTCCTAAAGTGCCCAGAATGGCAAAAGTGCAACATAAAAGGTTCTTCTACCCCTGTATAGAAGTTTGGTGAGACCTCATTTGGAGTATGCTATTCAGTTTTGGTCTCCACATCTTAAGAAAGATATTAACTTACTGGAAAGAGTTCAAAGGCGGGCTTCAAGGATAGTAAATGGGCTTACAGATTTAGATTGTGGTTCCAGGCTTAGAATGCTTAAGATGTACAGTCTTGAGCAAAGGAGAGTCAGAGGGGACATGATCCAGTTGTTTAAATTTATCAAAATGAATGATGTTGATGGACTAAATTTTTGTTTAGAAAGCAGGACAAGGAGACACTGGTTTAAGCTATTTAAATCTCAGGCTAACCTAGAGGTGAGGAAAAATTACTATTTCAGTAGGGTTGAGAGTACCTGGAACAGCTTACCGGAGGAGGTTGTTATGAGTAAGAGAGTTGATTGCTTTAAGAGGGCCTTGGATCTTTATTGGGGATTGTAATTTGAATAGGACCAGCCCAGTTGGGCCTAGAGACTGTAGCTAATCGTCATCTTTTGTATTTGTATTTGTATATAATTTCTGATGAGAGCCAATCAGAAGTATCTATTCTAAGGAGCGCACTCCATCCACATCACTCTCAGGCCGAGTCCATCAAGCCTTCAGTTTCAAATTTCTTAGTAAGAACTAGTCAATCTGACAAATTAAAATTAGATCAAGCAGTAGCTAGGTATTTTTACTCTTGTAATGTGCCGTTCAACCATGCTAACAGCTATTATTTTAAGAAAATGGTAGAAGAACTTCCTCCTGGCTATACAGCGCCATCAAGAATTGCACTTAGTACTACATTGTTGGACAACATATGCAATGAACTTAAAGAAGAGGCAAAAAGAGAACTAGAAGGAAAGTTGGTAACGCTCATACAAGATGGCTGGTCAATCATCCACAAGGCTACAGTTATCGCTAACTGTGTCACTGATGGCAAGAATATTTTCTTCCTATCCACAATAGACACAGAAGCAAATCACAAAACCACTGAATACTGCTTAAAATTAGCTGAAGAATCTATATGTGACTGAATCATTTGTAAAAAACTTTGTTAGTGATAATGAAAGCAAAGTGGTAAAGTTAAGAGAAGAGCTGGTAAAAAAATATTCCGGCAATGGAAGTTGTTTTATTGCATATGGATGTGCTGCGCATTATCTTAATTTAATTGGGCGGAGACATATATAAAACGAAAAATATCAGCCTCATTACAAGAGAGGTTATCAAAGTCTCGAAATATTTCACGAGTCACCAAGTGGCAAAAGGGTTTTTAAATTCCTATGGTGGTGTCATCCCTCAGCTGCCCAACGGAACTCGGTGGAAGTCATATTAAATGCTTAGAAACATATATGCAAAAAAAATATTTTCCTGAAAATCATAGATGAACACGAAGATGAAATTAATACAAACATAAGGAATATAACTAACAACATTGGTTTATATAAAGAAGTAAAATATTTAATTACTCTTTTGAAACCATTCAGTATTTCATTAGATGTGCTGCAAAGAAATTCCTCAAATATTGCAGACGTAACTAATGAATTTTGAAACTTATGAAAGCAGAAAAGCTTAAAACTCATAGCAAGTCTTTACAGAAAAGATTTGATGACTGCATCACCCCAGATCACATTACATCAGAGGTGGCCAACCCGCGGCATGCGTGACACGGCAGAGCAGTAACAGTGGCACGTAAAGACTTGTTGAAAAAACTCTAAAATTAAGGGGAAAATGTCGATCTCAAAAATATTGATAAAAACTAAAACCCATGAACTGATAAATATAATGATACTATGACGATTAAGTGTCAGGAGGCTGGATTACAAATTGTCTTAACTACAATATTGCAAAATACTTAGCGTTAGTTTCGGACATCCAACGAAAGCTGTGGCGCTACAGATAATGCTTTGCAAAGCATATTTGGGCTTGACACGAATGAAACTTTCGATGCTGCAGAATGGATTCTTGATCTGCAATAGTTCAAGCTGCGAGTGATGAAATTTTTAAGAAAAGTTAACTCCTCAAGTAAAATGATGAAACCAGATTCGGTATGGTTGCACAAATGAAGATCCTTAAATTGTTTTTGTTACATTATTTGAAAATTAATTTGGGAAAAAAACTTCAAAAGTATAATCGAATAATTTATCACAAACTCCTTGCCAAAGAATGAGACTTTTTCTCTGCTGGTGACCCCGTAGAGTTCACTGTATTAACAAACTATGAATTAAGAGCTCTGGATGTTTTGTCAACTTTTCCCAGTAGGAAGAGGAGAGTATGGCAAGTTACTCCTCATTGAATTGCGCAATAGCTGTCCAAAGTAAAAATAGTCATAAGATTTTAGAATTTTAGGGAGTGTGTTTTTTAAAATGTCTGGAAGGAAAGCAATGATGACTTACTACTTAGGAATGAAGCATAGCAAATGAATTTAGCTACGTCATATCTTATTATCCAGCGTTTAAGTAATTTAAATTTCAGATAGAACAAAAAAAGTTTCCTAAACTAGTCTAGGTCATCTACATTCTTTTATGATGAAACTTCAGTCTCTTTCTCTCTATTTTGGAGAAAAAAGAATAATATTTCTCTGCAAGACACTCCTTGTTACCCTTCTGAAATCCATATCAGAATTTCTGACCTTTTGCATTGGTAATCAAATATAAGAGCTTACTTCAACAGAAAGTCATTCACGATATGTAGAAATTTGGAACTTGGTACCAATAAAATTTTTTCACATTTACACAATTTAGCCGTCTGATGATGGTGTAGATTTTATTCAAAATACGCTTCTAAACAAATATTTTTTGTTATGAATGCAGAAAAATCTAAATACTGTTGAATATTAATTGATGGCTATTAAAACACTTAAACTTCTTAGGATTCTCAAGAACTAATCCTAAAATTAAAGACTTGGTAAAAAAGATACAGACTCATAAACCACATTAAGTACAGACTGTTTAATTTTTAGAATAGAATGTTTGATGTTATTTGTTTCTTTTTTAAGCATAAGCCAACTGACAGAACTTATAAAAGTGTTTATTAACGATAACTCTTAAGTTCGGACTTGTTTTATCTTTATTATCATTTAGATTTCAATTGCTCAGATTTACGAGAAAAAATGTTTCATTTGAGTAAGAATTACATAGTCAGCCAACCTAAAATCTATTTTTAACTTTTTAAAAAATTTCAGTTTGTTGGAAAAATACAATGTGGCACGCTGAGCTTTTTCTCTCCAGATAGTGGCACTCTCCCTAAAAAGGTTGGCCACCCCTGCATTACATCATACACGTTACATCCAAAATGCATGGGTCATGGATTTATAAGTCACCAAGAAGAAATAGCAAGGCATTGGGTGAATGACACTGATAAAAATCTGTTGCCAATGATCATTAAATTTTCTATTAAAGCATCATTTCCACCAACCTATTTTTCTGAGGCGATCGTAAATAATCTATCACCAGCAGAATGGTGGGATCACTGAAGAGATACGGTGACTTAGAAAGTATTTCTAGTCTTGCATGTCAACTTTTTCACTGTGTAGCCTCATCAGCAAGCATTGAACGTATTTTTTCAAATTTTGGCATGATACAAAACAAGCTTAGAAATAGGCTAGGACTAAAAACTGCATCAAAATTAGTAATGTCTTATAAAAGCTTAAATTCTAAGGACAAACAACTTGCTGATGAAGCATTTGACGATTACTGATTTTTTTCTCTGTATGCACATTGGATGTCTTTATTTAACAATATGACTTTTATTCACTTATGTAAAAATTCCTTTTTCTTATTCTGCATTATTAATTTTACGTTACATTTTTTCGAGGATTTAATGAATGTTGCCCCATTGTAAAGTATTTATATACACAGCATTGTTTTATGGATATATTAATGTTATTACGCAGGAACATGTTTCATTTCATGGCAAAATTTTCTTTCTTGACATCAAATAATGTTTACTTCATAGGGTTTAATATTTTGACACTCAAACCTTCTAAAATTTGTAGTTCTACTTTTATATTTTATATACACTTTTATTGGCAATGAAACTCCTTCACAACAAATAAACGTCTTAAAATATTTTACTGCTGATGTGTGCATAAGCATAAAATCTTATCGTTAATATTCATTAATTTTATACAGATACTATATTCTTACAGTATAAGTTGTTTATTAAATATTTGTTATTTGTTTGTACACATAATTATGTGTGCTAATTTTGATAATAAAACTATTACCTCATTGAAAAAAAAATCAATATTTTAAAACATTTCTTTTAAACTTTGGATTTTTTATCAAGAACTGTCATTTTGTTTTAAGTGGACAAAATGCTATTTTATCCGGGGCGGTTTTTTCCGCCCCGGACGAAATCAAACAACCCCGCTCTCAGGTCCAGTCCTAGGGGCAAGCAATACAAGCAGCCACTTGGGGGGCGCCAAATGGAGGAGGGCGCTATTACAGCCGATAAAAAAATTATTTAAAAAAAAAAAACTCTTGGGGAAAATGTTAAACAGAAACAAAAGTTTTTTTTCCCCCTTTTAAGTTTTACCAACTATGTCCCGTTTTCAGAAAGGAGGGAGGGAGGTAAGTCAGGTAAGATTATTCTGCAACTGCTTTTTGCATTAAGTCTACATGGATGCTTTCGCATTTTTTATGAGAAAAAATTTTAAATATATATTTCTGAGCAATTTGAATAATAAAAATGACCGCTTTTAAAGCAAATCACTTAATCGGGTTTCCAAATAAACATCATTAAACAAATCAATATTTTGCTTAGTTAATGTAAGAATTACATTTTGGCTACTTTTAGTTAATCACTGCAATAGAGGGTTGGAGTTGAGATTTAGAGTTAAAGATATTCAATCGCTACGGGGGTAAGAATTTTGTAAAAGAGGGGATTTTTTTTTTGTTTCCGGGAGTTAATAAAAAGTACCAATTTTCAAATTTAAATTCTGGTTCTAAATAAATAAATTGTGCAGAATATTTTTCTGCCATAGTACGTGATGTTTCGTAAAGTATTTAATCAATAAATGCTAATTAAAAACATTTATTCAATAATTATTTTTTTATGTTATTGTTCCTTTTCTTACTCAGTAAAGTTTAGGATTTCTAAGATTCTTCACATTTCACTGTACACTTCTTTTAATGCTGAATATTGGATAGTTTAAAAGGAAATTTACATTTTCTTACTTAAGAGTTTTTAGAAAGTGAAATTCATAAAAATATTTTTAATTTGCAAAGTATTTAAGGCTTTTAAAATTTCGCTCATTTTAAGTAGTTTTCAAACGTATTAAATATAATATTCAATATGAAAAGGAAAACAATTACTCATTTGGTATTTAGTTAATTTATTATGTGTATATTTTTTTGGACCATTTCGTTTCTTCTTTTTTTTTTAAATTTCAAAATAAAAATTACTGAAACACTTGAGATAAACTGAATAAAGATAGAACTCTCCTTTTATACGATTCCCAATTTTTCAATTCTGAATTCAAAAAACTGTTTTTGTTTCGAAAGTATTTAAGGTCACTCAGCTTGTATTTATTATTGTTTTATTATTATTATCGTTATTGTTATCATATGATGATATAGTAAAAACTTTTGCAGACAAAACAGTTCGCAAAATAAAGTTCTAATGTTTTCGTTTTTTAATGTAAATGATGTAAAGTTGAAACTAAATAAAAATGTATAAAAAATGTTTCTTCATTATGTCTTTTATTAAATAATTAAACACTATTTTCTAAAGTTTTAATTTATACATTTTGATTCAGCTCACATATTACTTCAATATCATTTTATAAATCTTTTCACATTTGAAACCGTAACAGTATGAAAAAAGAAGACCATGAGCTTTTTTCTTATATTGAAATGCATGAGAAGTTTTAGAATTAACTCGATATTGTAATTTAAAAACGTTTGTTAACTGATAAGCATACTTTCAACAACGAAAAAAAAAAGCATTAAGCATCTGAGCAGAAGTGTATGAGAAAATGGCGCTCTGAAACCAATGCGTGTCGGTGGTTGGTCTGGCCCAGGGATTCCCAAAGTCTCGGGGACCCCCAGGGGTCCCCGAGACTTTGAAAGGGGTCCTCCCTATAAACAAAAGGAAAATTTGGGCGTCCATGAACCAGGATCAATTAGTTGCAAAAAATCTGAGTCATGGAATGCATAAAACGCTACAATTTGTAATAAATGCTAAAAAGACAATTCGTAACTATGCACTAAAATTCTAAACTAATTGTGCAGTTATCTGAAGAAAATGATGAAAACTTAAATCAATTACTTTTTTTACATTGAAGTATGTTGGTATTCAAAAGGATCATGCTTGACAAGTTTTTTATTATTATTTTTGAAAAAACTTTTTGTCAGTGATTAAGAGCTTTTAGATGAAAAAGATCCTGGTTAAAAAGAAAATGCACAAATGGAAACCAGATATTGCTTATTTTAACAGGTTTATTCTCTAAAGCTAATAAGTTTTGATGAGGCTTGCGTTCAATAATTAAATGTTATCCACACAGACTTTTTGACAATGACTGGAGATATTTTATGTTGGCTATCCATCCGTCTGATAACATTGAATAATCAACTGTCATTTTACAAGAACAGACGATTGGAATAAGTACTGATGAACTTACAGTACATTTCAGAGAACGGTACCAATATTTCTGGTTCAGAAAGAGGTTCCAGTTTAAAACTAAAATGCACAGTAATAAATAGTTAAACTAGCAGTTTTACAGTTTCTCACGGTAAAGTAAGAAATTTTAGTTTATTGCCCTAAAAAATAGCTGTATTATGCTGTAAAAACAACAGTATAATACATGCAGCATAAGTTCCAGTTTAAAACTGTAAAATGCACGGTAATAAACTGTAAAATTAGTAATTTTACAGTTTATTACTATAAAATCAGCATTTTTTGCCGTTTATTTCTATGAAGTTAGCTGTATTACACTGTAAAAACAACATTGATTTCTTATAGTGTGTTCTTTAATCGAAAAAAATCCTTAGGGATTCCAGTAACATGGAAACACTAAAAACTGATCATCGAGAAAAAGCGCTAAAGTTTTGTTTTTAAATTAGAACAAATAGCGTGCATGCCCTAACGGCACTCATAACTTTCTTAATGATTGAGCTAGAGTAATGTTATTTTTTCCAAGTGTTTTAAACAATTTTTACTTTTGAAATAAACAACAAAAATTTTTGGGTCCTTTGGTCATTTTTTATATACAGGGTGTCTACTCTTATCGTGGCCCAATAGCTAATTTCTAAACCGTTAGAGATAAGCATATAGTTCATTTAGGAAAAAATCTCGAAATTACAAAAGGAATTTGGGCTATGAAATGTTTTTAAAAGAAAATCAAATTTTGAAAGAGTTACGAAATTTTAATTTTTATACAGCCCCCCAGTCCTATCGATCATGTTTAGTAAAACATTCTTGACACTGTAATGTTTAAAACTTAAAAAAAAATCACTGTTCTACCACAAAAATTGACCGAGTTATGACGTTTTGAAAAATCAAGATTTTGAAGGATTTCGCATACGGTCCCTTAAGCGATCTCTGGATGATGTCATGAAATAATGCAAAATCTTGATTTTTCAAAACGTCATAACTCGGTCAATAGTGATTTTTTGTTTTACTAAATATGATTGATAGGACTGGGGGGGCTGTATAAAAATTTAAATTTTGTAACTCTTTCAAAATTTGATTTTTTTGAAAAACATTTCGCAGCCCAAATTCCTTTCGTAATTCAGAGATTTTTTCCTAAATAAACTATATGCTTATCTCTAACGGTTTAGGAATTAGCTATTGGGCCAAGATAGGAGTGGACACCCTGTATATAGAAAATGGATGCATATTTGTATGTATGTTTGTTCCTATAACAAATCCAGTTTTGTCCGATTTGCATCTAACTTGGCACAGAGGTCCCTCGATGTACTAGAATTCACATAGGCGTGGTTTTGAAATTTTAAAAAAATCCAAAAAGCTCAAAATCCAAATTTTTCGACTCAAAATGGGCCTTTTCTTTCGATTTTGAATAGATAGTGTAACAGAGATAAGCCTTTAGGCATACAAAATAATAAAATTTATCGCATTGAAATATGAGTATTTTCCAAAAAAGAACAATGAATTATCAATTTAAGGCTCACCTATTTCATTTTAGCATGAAATAAGTTAAAAACAACTATAATTCATGTTCTAATTACCTTGGAGCATTGGCACAATTATTGTATGATGAAGAAAAATGAGAAGTTCCAACAGATATTTAATTCTAAATTTTGAGAGCATTTGTTTGGTCTTCCTATTAGCGGAAATTATGCAAAAGACAGATTGATGCAATTTTTATATGCCCATGTGGATAGACTTCATTCAAATATTTTTTTAGCTATGGTGTATTTATAAGCACCAACTACATGGAAGCACGCCTTATAAGCAACTTATTACATGGCAACGCCAGTTATTATTTAAAATTAAATTTTGACGGAAAAATTGATATCTTACCTTCTGACACGCAGCAGCAATCCAGATAATCCTGCAAAGAAGCGAATAGAATCAGTTCTCATCAGTTTACATCAGTTCTCACGTGCATTTGCAAATTAAATTTGAAAAAAAGACCAAAGATTGAAATTCATTGATGGTACATTTGAGTAGCTTAACAGTAAAATTATTACCCCTAATTTTAGCCCTTATGCCCCGAAGGGACTCGGAAATCCCGATAATTTTATTTTATTTATTTTTTTTATTTTTAACCAGTGATACCTTCCGTACCTGCCATTTCTAGCTTAACCGGATGAAGGGTATCAATGGAAGTTTAAGGAAAAAGTTACTTTGACAGGATGAGGGAGGAAATAAGAATGAAAATCATACTGGAAAAGCACTATCGGGGATAATTACTACGTGAAAAACAATGGACTATGGAAGAATGGCATGATAAATGAAATGCTAATACATCTAACATCACAAAATGACAACAACAATGAAAGTAAAATGAGCATAAGTATAAAATTGTTACAGTGAAATGACTCTAGGTTAGCATGTATGTACTCCCAAGATTAAATGCCTGGTAACAGGCTTTCTGCGAATCCCCAATAATTATTTCACAACAATAATACAACAATAAAGGAACAAAAATATAAAATTCGAATAGTAAAAATGACTCTAGCCTAGCATAGAATGTAATAACTGGATTAAACGTCTGATAACAGGCTCCTTACAAACATCCCCAATAACTATATCACAACAACAATACAACAATGATAAAAAGGAACAAAAAATATAAAAATTGAAACTAGAAATGACTCTAGGTTAGCATAGAATGAATTCAACAGAAGTTCCGATAATATCAATTCAGTATTATGAATCTTAAATGGCTGGAATCATGCTAAAGCTTTTAGGGGCCACTCCTTTTACTTCGCCAAGAGGCGGACAGATGGTATCAGAAAGTTTTCATAGGAGCCCTAAGGCGTAGCGGGCCTTAGACCGCCAGGATTTTCAAAATTTTTACAGTCGGTGTATATGTTGTCGGTGTATATTTTCAACTAAAAAACCAAAAATAAATAAAAATTCAATGTTAAATTAATTTGGGACATAAAAGGTTAAATTGACTTTGACTGAAATAAAGCAATTCAGTTTTCAATGAAATAAAAAAGACCTTTGGGACCCTTGTTCAATGAAATAAAGAAGAAACTTTATTCATTTTCCAAACTGTTTATAAAAGTCACACTTATGTATTTCTGAATGAAAAAAAGGGGGAATAAATTTAACAAAACTCACTCGAGAAGCAGGTTTGATTCCAATCTTATAGGCAGATTTAGATGCAGAAAACCTAAAAAAAAGTATTTTTTATATATATATTAGGGTGTGAAAAAATGACAGAAATCTGTATATAGACAGAAAACTTACTCCCGTGATTACAAAATTTCGGTATGTTGTATATGAAGTGCTTGGGAGATAAAGGGATTATGTGACAAAACAGAAATTGCAAGTTATTAAAGTTCAAAGGTTTATTGTAGTAGTTGTTGCAGCTTTTTTGTTTTCTGGTTTTGTTGTTAGTGTATGTATGAAAATGGTCTAACAACATCTACTTTTTGATGTACCAAGTTTTATTTGTTTACATGTATCCATTGCTTACAATTGTTCAGAGTGTTCAATTTTCAAACTGTAACATAGCCCCTTCATCCACTAAGCCCTTCATATACATACACACACACACACACACACACACATATATATATATATATATATATATATATATATATATATATATATATATATATATATTGAGGTTTAAAGGTCGAAACTAGGCGACTAGAATTTTTTTTTTTTTTGGTGACCTCAAAATGAGATGTTGGTCGCCAAACTGGCAACATCAATTTTTCTGAAAAAAAAAAAAAAAAATTGCCGATGCATTGTGCCGTTTATGAAAAGAAAATGGTTATTAGCATCGTCATTGATGGCCAATGTTAACTTGGAGAGAAAATCGTCCCATCTGCTATACAAAACATCTAAATACATAATTTTTAGGCATGTACCAACAAGTAAATCGGCCGATTACCGAGTAATCGGTTGTTGATAATCAGCGGAGCAAATTAATGATAAGGATGATTGTTTTTAATACTACCAATTTTACCATCACTGTTTTTTCTTTCTTATACAATTCAGAGTTTTGAAATGGTAAGTAATTTATTTCTGAGACATCTTTTTTCCATTTTCCTTACAGAAGTTTAGTTTTTGTTCTATTTGCATTTTGTCTTATTATTTTGATTTTAAAATAATTTATTTTTCAGAAAGGTTTTTTTTTTTTTTAAATAATTTTTCTTTTGCATATAGCAATTAACTTAAGATTTATGCAAGTACATAGTGAAATATTACTATGTATATGCAAAATGAAATGAAGTGGGATTATAATTTTTGAACTTTGTTTAAAGTTGCCACCAACAACGCTAAAGTGGCCACTAACTTTTTTAGGTTTACTGGCCACTGGCCATAATTCACTTTAAGATTATGATATTATGCTTTTAAATACCATGAACATTATGAATTTAAAATAAAATGTGATTTATTTTATTTTATTTATTTTTGAGATTTTGCTAATTAGTAGCAGTAGATATAAAGGTACACAAATTTGAAAAAATATGATGGAATTTGCTTAAAACTTAGTAGGGGAATATGGGGCAAAGGGAAATAGTTAAATTTACTTACCTGATTCAAAGGGAACAAATGGGAAATTTGTGCTAAATTATTTTGTACATAAAGAAGGAATAATGTATTTTGCAATACAACTTTTGTTAAATATTATTTTTCATCCTTGGCAATTATTTTGTACTTTTAAAAGAAATATTTTCACTTCAAAAAATCATGGGCAAAGCGGAAAACAAAATATTTTTGTCATGAAAAATTTTCTATTCAACGATATAGTATAGATTATAGTAGTTTTCATCAAATGAATACATAAATAAATGAAAAAAAAGAATTATTAATGAAAAATAAACGAGTAAGAAAATAAATGAATAAATGAATTAATTAATATGTGAGAAAAAAAATGAGTAAATAAAATAAGAAAATTAGTCAATGAATGAGTAAATAAGTAAATAATTAAGTAAAAGAATGTAAATAAATTAATAAATGAAGAAATACGTAGGTGATTTAATACGTGAATGAATAAGTAAACGAAATGATCTATTTCACTTTGCCCCATCCACTTTGCCCCGCATGCACTTGACAAATTACATTGAACATTTAAAATAAAAAAAAAATCCTAGTATAAACAAATAAGGACTACACTGGACATCAGCAGATGTCAATTAATAGTTTCAATGATAATTACAAAAATTTTATCATTTTTTACAACAAGAAATATTTCTGAAAAACCACAAATATTACAACAAAGGTATCAAATTTTGAAAATGGCTGGTGTAATTTTCTTTTGTTGATCTTTAGAGCTACTTTTTTTTGACAGGAATCCAATACATGATTAGAAACTCAGTTAAACTACTACTAGATAGGTGGCACAGCAAACTGAAAATATTTTACCATTCACTTTACCCCACATTCCCCTACGTACTCCACCAAAGAAAGTAGTCCCAATCAAACGAAAATCATGAATACAAAATACATAGTTAAAACAAAAAATAAATAAATAGTCAAAAAAATAAAGAATAAGTGGATATATGGAAGTATATATTAAAATAAATTCCAACTTTCAGAAATTTGAAATTTTTTCAAGATGCAAAAGGACTGAAATCTAAAACCGTAGATGCAATTTTTGGCGATGCAAGTTTTAAAAAATTGAGCTACAGTAAAATGGGTGCCAATTATTGAGAAGAAAGTAAAACTTTTTGATTATAGATTGAAAAAACATTCGATAAATTGAGCTTTTTTTATGGATTCAAAAAATTTAACTCATAAAACGGGAGAAAATCGTAAAAAAAACAGGAAACCGGTAGACCAGTATAAAAAACCAACCGAAACAAAAAGCCAGTCCTTACACTTCTTTCATGACCGCCGCAAAGGCAAAAAAGATACTGATGTAGCAGATGACCTCGTTATCCGATATCAACAAGGAAAGGGAATCCAATATAGGCTTGGAAAGGGAGGGGCCGCAGTATTGCTTCACGATTTTGTCTTGCGGGATTTCGATGGATTCATCTGACTTTCCCGTCTTGTTCACAAAAAAGCCGTCGGCAGCTGGAAATAGGAAAAAATAAATATATGTAACTATTTTTGAAGGATAAAAAGGAGTATTTTAAAGTGCTAAAAATAAACAGTTGTTTAATTAATAGTAGTACAGTATAATACTGGATAGTAGTACAGGATAATACTGGAATAGTACAGTATAACACTGGAAGCAGTGAAACTGTAAAATGCACAGTAATAAGCTATGATATTAGTAATTGTACTATTTATTACTGTAAAATTACAGTTTATTACCATAAAATTGGCAAACCTTATTAATTCACTTATTTATTTATTCATTCTTTTACTTAATTCACTTATTTATTCATTCATTCCTTTACTTATTAATTCACTTATTCAATAATTCATTCTTTTACTTAGTAATTCACTTATTTGTTCATTCGTTCCTTAACTTCTTAATTCACTTGTTTATTCATTCATTATTTTATTTAATAATCACGTATTTACTTACTTCTTAATTTACTTATTTATTCATTCATTCTTTGACTTATTAATTCACTCATTTATTCATTCCTTCTTTTACAGCTTAACCAACTTTTACTTCTTCCTTTTTCGGCCAATAACCGAATTCTCACCTTAATCTCAGTAACCGTGTACCCACTTCAAATGTCAAGCGCGTAGAGCAGACACCAGCTCTTTTTCGCCACCCCTCTTACTTAAATGGAACAGTTCTTGACACCCCCGTCTCGTGGGGTACAACCGTAGGTACTCTAAAGAAAATCAAACCATACATTTTACCTGAAATGTTATCATCTACATCACGAGAGACCCACAGTTCCTTATTTGGGTTCAATAGTGATGCAACCGTATGTTCTTATATACCCAAGAAGAAAAAACCGTGATATTGCTGTCAACACCACATTATGGCAAAAGCATTTGTGGAGCTAACAAAAAGCTAGAAATAATTTTGCTTCATAACAAAACGAAATCCGGCATCGACACAATGGACCAAATGCTTAGGAATTATACGTCTCACAGACGAACAGAGAGAAACTTCTATCTTTTTTCTTCAACATTTTGGACATTGCAGCTTTAGCTACCTATATCATTTGTAAGGCAAATGTCGACTTGCAGAGTAGTAAAACCTATGATCCTCGTTTATTTTAGCGCCAACTAGGCGAAGAATTGTGTCTTCCTACAATTCAGGTTAGATCAATGAATATTCAAGCCATGCGATGCTTTTCTACAAAATCTGGCGCAGAAAGCATCTTGAAAGACTTTAACACAGTACATGGGGTGCTTTCAAGCGACACTACAATAGCTTCACTATAATAGCGGGATGTGATTCAAGTGGACGAAAGTGCCAACTTTATGCTTCTGCTCCCAAAAAGCTTCGCAGAAAAACAAGAAAATTGAGCATAAGATGTGGCAACCCAGTTTGTGATCAGCATTCGGGCTCAATTCGCCAATGTCAATTATGTGATAAAATGTTTTTTTTTTCATTGTCTGGCTGCTACCAATAACAATAATTAATAATAATAAGCATTCCTAAGTATTTTTTTCGAAAATTATATTTGCCACACTGGTAACAACTAAAATAAAAGCAACAAATAAACAATAAAACAGTAATACGTGCAATAAAAATGAATAATAATAATTGCAATATTTGATTACATTTTTCCTAATAATAATCATTAACTTGCAGCAGGAATACGAAAAAAATAACGGGAACCCGGTTATTGAATAACGGCATATTAATTTTTAATACTGAAAAAACATCCAAAATATTGTTTTGAAAACACAGTTACAGCTTTGTTTGGTTCAGATTCGTGTAAATAACGAGGAATAACAGCCACCCGACCAAGACTTAAGTAGAAATGGTAAAAATTGAGATCAAAGTAGCAAATGGGTACTCAAGTACCCGGTTATTGATGCTAGGGTTAATTTACTTATTTATTCATTCATTCTTTAACTCATTAATTCATTTATTTACTCATTCATTCTTTTACTTATTAAGTCACTTATTTATTCATTCATTCTTTCACTTCTTGAATTGCCATACCATTTATTAAAATCTGCTCCAAGATACATAAACACACACACATTCTCCGTTCTATGAATACTAATTTGTTAAATTTGCTGTAATCCCATCTCTTTACCACTTTCGGCCAGGGGTGCTCACAGGGGGAATATGGCGCAGATTGTGACATCAAAATTGAAGGCGGGGGAGTTTTTTGAGCTCATTTATTTATTTATTTAAATTATTTAAAGATTTTTTGAAAAAAAATTATTCATTAATTTATTTCTTTAATTTAAATTATTTTTTTCATTTCATTATTTTTTTTTATTTATTTACTTATTTATTTTTTTTTGTGTGCGTGTGTGCTTGGAATGTCTGGAAGGGAAAAAAAACGATTCTATTCTGCGCATAATTTGAACTTAAGAAAAATAATGTCTAAAAAAATAATAGTTATAATGAAAAAAAAATAATAGTATTTAAAAATATAAATAAAAGAAAAAAGAGGGGTAAAAAAAAAATAAAAAGCACGAGAGGGTTGTGAATTTTTTTTCTTCTGGGAATGAGGGGGGGGGGGAGATATGCACCATTGACCTTGGGGGAGATGGGAACCCCTGCTTTCTTGTCACAGATTGGAAACGCTTACCTACATACTTGTACTCTCTTGCAATGGCGGACCAGGTATTATAGCACACGTAGGCCGAAAGGGCGGCCGTCTGTAGTACTACGATGGACTGGGGTTCCTGGACCAATTTCCGCTTCCCCCCTGAAGAGAGAATTTAAAGTTTTTAGAGACTGCAAAAAATAAACTGTTGTTCCTACTGTCAAAACAGCAGTATAATACTACAGCAGCAGTTTAAAACTGTGAAATGCAGTGATAAACTAAAGCTAGCTATTTTACAGTTTCTTACTCTAAAACTAGCATTATTACAGTTCATCACTGTAAAATTAGCAATTTTAGTTTGTTACAGTAACGTTTCTGCAAAATTGGCTGTATTATACTGCATTAATTAGCTTTATAAAACTGTAATACTCACAGTGATAAACTGTAAAACTAGCTGTTTTAATTTATTACTGTAAAATTATATTATTTCTGAAGCACTTGATTTATTGGGGGAACATTACTACACATCAAAAAATAAACTTGTTTTCACAGTATAATACTGGCAGCAGAGGTTCCAGTTTAAAACTGAAGTGCACAGTAATAAACTGCAAAATTAGCTATTTTAGTTCATAACTGTATAATTGGCAATTTAACAGTTTATTACCACAAAATTAGCTGTATTATATTGTAAAAAAACAGTAATACTGGCAGCTGAGGTTGTAGTTTAAAACTAAAAGTCACAGTAATAAACTGTAAATTGAGCAATTTTTTAGTTTATTACTATAAAATCAGCTGTATTATATTGTAAAAACAACATTTTTTTTCAGTGTACCAAAAAAAAAAAATCTGGTGGTACACGCATTTACTGGTAGTAAGCAGTAGGAGCAAGAGCCATATAATAAGAATAAAAAAACCATTGTGACGGCGAGAAAATAGACATGACTTACTTGTGACAGGTTTAGGCTTCTAATTGCCCCAAAATGGTTAAAAGATCACTATTTTTACCAGTGAAAATGTGATGTGCAGTAAAAAACGCAACCACTCTCTGCTGCCTGACACCCCGTATGCTGCTTAAAAGAGCATATATGAAAAAGCCTGACGTCTTAAAATAATTACTCGAAAACGTTGCCAGCTCTTAGACTATAATAGTTAATTAACTATACTATATTTCCAATAGCAAAAATTTTAATAGAACAAACCCTACCTCCAGAGTGGTGGTACATGCATTTACTGGTAGTTAGCAGTAGAAGCAAGAGGCATATAATCCCGTTGGCGATGATGATTCGCAGATTGCCCCAACACCATTCGTGTTTATCGTAGTACTCGTACATGTACTTGAAAGCGAAGCCCACAGCTACGAGGAGCCCCCAGCCGCCGAAACCAATCACTGCGAATAAAGTAACAAAATGCAAATACAAATAAAACAATAAAATACAAATACAAAAAAAGAACATACAAATAAAATAACAAAGTACAAATAAGATAAAATACAAACAAAGTACAAATAAAAAATAAAATACAAACACAAAGTAAAAATAAAAAATAAAATACAAATACAAAATAATAAAATACAAATAAAATAATAACATACAAAGTACAAATAAAAAATAAAATACAAATACAAATAAAATAATAAAATACAAAGTACAAATAAAGAAATAAAATATAAAGTATAAATAAGGAAAACAAAATACAAAGAGCAAATAAAGAAAACAAAATACAAAGAGCAAATAAAGAAAACAAAATACAAAGTACAAATAAAAATAACATATAAAATAACAAAATGCAAGTACAAATACAAAAAAAAAATAATAATAATAAAAATACGAAGTACAAATAAAATAAAAAAATCAAAGTACAAATAAAAATAATGTATAAAATAACAAAATACAAATACAAAAAACAAAATAATACAATACAAAGTACAAATAAAGAAATAAAATAAAATACAAACAGAGTGCTTCCGAAAAGTTTATAGACAACCACTTTTTAAAACCACAAGCTAATTAAACGAGTAGGAAAGAAGAAATTATTTATGAAAATATTTAATGACTTCAAAAAATTATTAAAACACTTAAGCAACTTTTACTGATTGTGATCATAGATTAAATTTTAAAGAATAGCAATGAAAATATACTGTCCCAAAAGTATACAGGGTCGATTATTAAAATCCCATTTGTGCTGAGGGCATTTGATTTTATAAAGCGGCTGATTTTATAAATCGGCATACCTACACTTAAAGGAAATCACTTATTTGAAAAAAATAAATAAATTACTGTATTTCTGTATACAGTCGACATTCAATACAATGACCATCTCCGTCCTACACAAAACGGTCTTTATAACGAATGGTCGCTATAAAAGGTAGAACATAGAGTATATTGGGATACAGTTGAGAATTTTTTACAGGTCGTTATATGAGGATGGTCTTTATAACGAGTGGTTGTTACAAGGAGCATGGACTGTAGTTTTAAAAGTTTCAATATACAGTAAACTAAATAATATTTACATTTTTATTTGCAGACGGGTCTTAAAATGTTGGTGCATAGATGTTTGATTAACGGAAATCGTATATACATTGAAGAGTGCAAATTTGGTATGCATTTCTTCATCACCCGAGACTTTTCCACTTCTTGGTGCTACATAATCTTTAAATTTATTATGTCTGTGGCAATTTTCAATATAATTATAGCTGTTATTTTCAAATATAAGCATACGATTTTCAAAAACTTGATTTTATAAAACGGCGATACTGGTTTTATTAAAGGATAGTTTAACATGTTTTGATATTGCAGGGTTGCCACAGGAAAAATGTTACAAAAAAGTAGCAAAAGTCGCCTAAAAATACTAAAAAAGTTGCAAAAAAAAGTAGCCACGAAAAAAAAAAAAGGTGCAAAGAAGCTGAATAGAAACATGTGACAAGCTAAACTGAATCATGAGTAATGCTTTAAAACAAGTTCAGAAAATAGACGTATTTTAAACTAATGCATCAGATTAAAGGTACAAATGAGGAAAAAAAAACAACAAAAGAGTACAATCGAGGTTGCTTACTTTACAAGACTGCTGTCATTCAAAAGAAAAAATAATAATATACTCATATAAATAGAGAAAAATTGCTCCGAAAATCTATGTTTTTGGTTTTTTACAGAAAAATGATTCTATCAAAGTAGTTTTCCTTTTGTTCACTAAGAAATTTAATTTATTTTCTTCATCTTCGTGCTCTCTTTCCCTATTCCTCAACTTTATACTGCTGAGCTATTCTAATACTTTCAATGTCTTTTGCTTCAATATCTGATTTTAGCCTCTGGTTTGCCAGTTTAAAAAGTACATCAGCTGATTTTTGAGTTTCCTTTCTCTCTCTATTTACTAATTTGACTTTTTCTTCTAAATTTTTAACAGATCTCTTCAAACTTGACAGCTTTTTTTTTCTATTTTCTTTGTTTCAACTTTTCTTCATTTTCGTTTTCTAATCTCACAATTGCTCTTCCTTCTCTTTCTTCTGGTCTTCGAGGTAGAACTGGTATGATTTGCATGCACCATAAGCTAAATTTAAAAGTTCCTTATGAATTTGGAATTGTGCAACTGTAGAATGGCGCTTCAGAGCATCTTATAATAAGCCTGTCATTCAATACACGTTCTGACATCAAAGATTTATCTTCCGATAGAGCTATCCTGGATATTGAACTTCACTATTGTCATGAGGCTAAATGTGATTAAAAATGAATGTTTCTTTCTCTGATGAAAATTATTAAAATTTGGGTGGCTTAGATGGATTATAATTCTATTAGCTTGACTAGAGAAAATATTTGATGAGCATAAGCTGTGCTACTTTTACCATTAAAATCTGGCTAAGGCAGGGATTCAAGTGAAACACCATTGCAATCGCTTCGAATTGCAATCGCAATTGGAAGTGAATTACATTATCATCAACTTAACTTGGAACTAACGTCACTAGGGGTGGAGCCAATAAGAGCTCACAAGCAGTCGGTGATCTCCTCTTATTCGCCAAGTAGGCTGTGACGTTTTATCTAGCTCGTTTTTCATAGGCAAACGTCACACTGACGTCACGATGTTTTTATCAAGAAACGTTCTAATGTAATTCATTTCCAGCAGCGATTGTAATTAGCGATCGCCTGTTTCACTTGAATTCCTGCCTTAGTTGGGACACTGTTTGCGAAGAGGCTCAAGCACAATTCTTTTTTCTTTTTTTTTGGGTTGGGGGGCATTTCGATTCAGTTGTTTATCCACTCAGCTATCACATGCTGTTTTTGACCCAAGTAGAAGTCTTGTAGGATTAAGGGGTGAATCGCCAGTTTGAGCAGTTTTTACAATTCCTTCATCCTTAAGAAATATAATTTTTCTTGGCCTTTTTGATAAATACACATGTCTGAATTTGCTCTCCACGAAGTAAAAAACAATTTACTATCATACTAGGGCCAATTTAAAAGACGAAAAATCAGCAAAGTGGATTCATTTCCAAATTTCAGCTTCCAAACTTTCTCTTCTTCTTTACACGAGAACTACAGAGATATAGAAGTTTGATTATTCATTCAGCAATCTCTGCACCTTAAAGTCAAAGCAAAAAGTCCCACCTTTCCTTCAACAATTACCTTTCAAGTTGCATGAAATTTGACTTTTGTCTAAACTTTTGCAACAGCAAAAAAGCAAAAAAAAAAAAAAGGTTTTTTGTAATTTCCGATTTTTGTTTCGGTTATTTTTTTTAAAAACTCCACATACGTATTTGGGACAATATTGTCAACCTGCAGCAGAAATTTGAAAGCCTTTTGCTGAATAGTTTTCTTTTTATTCATATATTTGCATTTTGTCTACTCTTTTGCATCGCACTGTATAAGGTTTCAGCTTCTGGAAAAGCGTAGATATCAGTAATGTACGAAGAATACAAATTAATTCCATACAAGATTGACTTTTGTTTTCGCATCACTTAAGCCACGCCCAACTTGTTGATTGGATGCAGTGGATTGGTGCAGCCCATGACGTTTATTTAGGAAAGGTTTTATTCTCGAAATGAAAATTATTTAAAACCATGGGTGAAAGAAAATCTCCAGGTGTTTCAAAAGAAAACTTACATCAGGGGGAAAAAAGTCTCCAAAAAAGCAGATTCAGTGAAAAAAAGTAGCTTTTTGGCCTGTTTTTACATAAAAAAGTAGCTAAAGTCGCCTTGTGTCCAAAAAAGTAGCAAAAAGTAGCATTTAAGTATCCTGTGGCAACCCTGTATTGTGAGGATTCGTTTCCTGCAGATTTGATTTTAAAAAGCGGCTGATTTTAAAATCCAGTGGTTTTACTAGTGGCGGTTACTGTATAAACAATCGTTATTAAAAGCTGATTTAAGTATTGGTATTAAAAATTTGCATATTACAAAGTCATTTACTTGTGGCGCATAAATTTTCTGACAAAAAAAAACAAACACATGTTTCTGTTTTTAAAGATTGGTCAAGATGCCTCGCAATGTGCAGTTTTCTAAAACGGAAATTTTGAAAATCTATCGTTTGAAAACTCAAGGATGGAAAGTAGTGGACACTGCATGTAAATTTGGATGCAGTGGGGCTGGTATTTATCAAAGCTTGTCAAAAAATAATAGTTTTGAAGCAAAATTTCGTTCTGGACGACCAAAGAAAACAACTAAGCGGCAAGACAAAGAGATTTTGAAATTAGTTTCGACTCAGAACCTGTCAACACGGTCCATTTGTAGAGAAGTAAGCTTTTCAGTGTCAAAATCAACAGTACATCGGCGGCTGCAGGCAAGTGCATTTCTTGAGTATCGCAAATTACGTCGTTCGCCAAAGTTAACAAGTCGGCATAAAAACGCTCGTAATCCAATGAATTGGACAAATGAATGGTTAAGTGTTATTTTTAGTGATGAAAAAAAGTTCAATTTAGATGGCTCGGATGGTTGGGCACATTACTGGAACGATATTTGCAAGGAACCATAGCCCTTTTTCAGCAGGCAACGAGGAGGTTCACTCATGGTGTGGGAAGCATTTTCTTTCAATGGAACAACCGATATTGCTTTTTTGAAAGGTATCCAACGCTGTGAAGACTATCAGAGAACTCTTAATGTACAGCTATTGCCATTTGGAAAGTTGCTAGGTGGGGGCGAACGGTTATTCCAGCAGGTCAATTGCTCCATTCACACGTCCATCTAATTCAACAATGCAATGGTTTAGACAAACCAAGTAACAGTTATAGAACGGCCAGCTCTAAGTCCTGACCTAAACCCAATAGAAAATCTCTGGGGAATACTAACGAAAGATGTATATGCTAATTCAAGATAGTTTACAACAGTTCAAACTCTTAGGCTGCAAATTGAATGAAGTTGGTTTTCATTAAAGCCAGAAGTTCTTCAAAATCTTGTTTTAAGTATGCCTGATAGTGTTTTTGAAGTTATTAGAAAAAGTTGAATGCTAAATTAATATAATGAGCTGTCTATAAATTTTCGGGACAGTAAAATTTGAGTTTTAATTATTATTACAAAATCTATGATTGTATAATTAAATTCATATAAAGTGTTATTGTATTGATATTTTTCATGATTCTAAGTTGTATTGAAATCATTGTTTCTTTTTTTGTCATAAAACTTGGAAACCTTGTCTCTAAACTTTTGGGACGCACTGTACAAAATATTAAAATACAAATCTCTACTAATAATAAAGCTGAAGGTGGGTCTGTCTTTCTTGCTTTTCTGCCTTCTGTTTGTCTGCGACTCGATTTGGGCCAAAACCGTTCGGTCGATTTTCTTAAAATTTGGCACAAAATTAGTTTGTAGTATGGGGGTGTGCACCTCGAAATGTTTTTTGAAAATTCTATTTTGTTCTTTTTCTATTCGAATTCTTAGCTTATTTTTCATACAAATTTGATAAAATGGGCAAGAAATATTTCATTTACATTTTCATTTATTTGTTTCTAAAAAATTGAAAATACATGAGAAAATATTTCTATAGTGCTTCTTAAAAAGCTTGAAAATTTGACATAATGCAATTATAAATCTTGAAATTTAAAATTCATATCAAATGCAAGGGGAGGGAATGAGAAAATGGGCCAATGTAAAAACATGGTTATCACGTTTCTGTAGCACACATTGGTTGAGAGCAGTTACAAATTTATAGGTTTGGAGGCCCGCCGCAATGCATTTCTGGGGGTAACCCTTAGAAGAGAACATAATAAAGTTAACTAATTTTCAGGAATCAGTTGTATTTTTATTGGCAGCAACTTATGTCATGTGAGATGTGACGTAAGGGCTCTCTCGCAATTGCAACATTATGAACCTGTCGTTGCTTGAGGTAACTTTGTGTGATCCACATGTTTTCTATCTGGCTGTATATTGCTCTTATCTTACTTCTACTACATACTGCAAGGTTGGAAATAAGTGTTACACTACTTTGCATTACACCTTCTCATTTTCTGCACTACTTGTAATGTAAAAATTATGTAGAAAACAGGAATCTAGGTTTTTTTTTTTCAAATTTAAAAGTGTTGTTTCTTACAAAACTAAAGTCATGTAAAGATATACAACCAATTATTAAAATTTCAGAGACAGGAAAGTGCAAATGAAGTGCTTTAAACAGATTTAATTGTTCCAGGTGCCCTTAAAAAAATTGAACTTCTTGAAAAGTGCTTCAATCTTACTTGTTATCAATATTAAGTGAATAAACTATAAACTGATCGAGTGGCCACAATGTTCGTTTCTAGTTACTTATTTTCTAAATATCTATTGTTTTAAAGCATTTCATAAATTTTTTACTATTGATTCATTTTATCAAAAACAAACTGCAGGGAAACCTCAGAAATCCGTACCTCAGAGATTCAAAACTTGAGATTATGCAAGCCGCTTGTGAAGCAAAGGGTTAAAATTAGATTTGTAAAAAAGGAAAAATCAATAACTACGATCAAAAGCTGAGATATTTTTCCTTTTTTGCTATTGTTTTGATGACAGCTACTTTAGCAAGTATTCAAATACAATTAATATCACAGCTCAGTCAGTGCCTTATTATGTGCCTGCACTCAGGTTTTTAAGCAATGTACAGGGCGAGGACTGCTGATGGTCCTTGAAAAAGGTGAGAAAGGTGACAAATTTTACAACAAAGGTGACTAAAAGGTGACAAAAAAGTAACTAAAAGGTGACCAAAAGTAATTTGTTAAAAAATAAAAAAGCAGAAAACGATTATCTTTTTTCTGACTTTTACCAAAATAGCCTACATACTATTTTAAAAGATTTAGATTCTGAACATATTGAATATGATAGGCGGCTGGAAGTAACAAAATAAACCATTTCACGACATAATTTCAAAAACTTTCAGTGTAAACTCTATGTTATGTTCAAAGATTTTTCTTTAAAATCAATTAAATTAACACCTGAAATTAAGAAGTAAAGATAATGACGATGTATTTAATGAACTAATATTATTTTTTTTTAATTTTAAATAGTTCATTGCAAAATCATCGGCATTCTTTTTCTTGTTTCTCTGTAAATGCAAAGCATAAAAATTCACAAAAAAGTATTGACTATAGAGAATGAATAAAAAATAAAATTTGAAAAATCAGAAACTTTGATTAAAGCCAAATGATAACAACTTACAAGGTAAAAATAAAATAGTGTTCATGTATTATTTTACTTGAAAGAGGGGGGGGGGGTTGAATTATTAATTGGTTTAATGACAGGTTTTTTCTTTTTTCCCAAAATTTCATTTATTTTTAGTTAAGAGAATATTCATACTTTTCAAAAAAAATTTCATAAAAAATAGATTTTTCTAAAACACATTTCAAGAAAGGTTTAAAAAGGTGACAAAAATTCCAAAAGGTGACAAAAAGTAACCAAAATTTCAAAAGGTGACTAAAGGTGAGAAAGGTGACCGACTCCTCGCCCTGAATGTATCAGCCTTTTATTTACAATCCCGCAATAGGCTTACATGTTACAAAGTATACATCACACCGATGCTTATAAACATTGACGTTAGGTACACTTGCTTTGAACTTCTTTATTCTGTACATATTCACAACGAAATTCCTGCCACTATAATCAACATAGATGACATATTACGTACTCCATACATGTGATTACTTTAAAAACAGTTTGACTGAAAATATTTGACATGTTGTGACTAGTTGGTTTGACCAAGGCTTCACTAGATAGCGTTTTATACAGGCTGCTTCATTTGATCAAAATCTTTGGGATAAAAACGGAGGTCCTTTTCCAGCGACATCTATCGAATTTTATGGTAACTAACATTTCTACAAATCAAATAATAAAAGACAAAATTAAAAGTTAATTTGTTGGCAACCATTTTACAATTTGGCATTCAATTCTATTTTAGTATATTTTAATGTTATTTAATAGCTCGTTCGATTTGTTGGTTTATTCTGCATTTTAACGGCTTATTTTAATTAGTTAGCGAATTATTTTTCATTTTAATTGATTCTAATTATTAATTAACTATGAAACGACACTGGCACCGCAGAGCGATAAATGGCGATTTTGGAACGATAGTTCCATCAAAACTTTTGATGAGTTTAGATGGTCAAATTAATTTATTTGGCGATTTTTTTACATTTTAATGGAAGTTCTCCGTAAAGCTTTTGAGAATATTTCAATAACCGAGATCTTTGGTAGTATGTACGTTTCAGTTATAGGTACGTTTTTTAACTTGGCGATGTATTTTCTTACCACCTAAGCGAAGATTAAAATTTTAAGCTTGCATCGTCTTCATGGTTGCTTCTTTTCTCTTATTTTGAATTTTAATTTAAATTTCAATGATAATAATGGCTCAGTATATTTATTAAACTTATTATGTTACATTCTAATGGAGCTTTTGAAGTTGATTTGGCGAGTTTTTTAATAAGAATTCTCACATTATTTTGAAGCTTTTTTTCAGTTGGCCCATTATTTTACTTTCAAGTATTAAACGTATGTGTGAAATTAGAAACAAAAAAGGGAAGATTTCGGTGATTGGAAGTCTGGTTATCTTTCACTGTTGGCGTTAAATCTTTGTGTCCAATTTATGAGCGAGGGAAATACTTCCTTTGCAAACATAAACTAAAGAGCAACAAAATAAAGTAATTATCACCAAAAATTTGGCAACCACAGCAGATTCCCAATTATCGAAATATTATCAATGTGTGAAATTTAACATAAAAAGAACATTACCTTTTAATGTTGTGTAAATGAAAACAAAATTTTACAGTTAGTCGTCGTAATATTGTAGTTTTGTTTATTTTTTTCGTACTTGTTTAGCTCTTTAGTACCAAACGATTATATATGCTCATTTCGTTGTTACTAAAGAAATTAATACGAGGGCTGTCTGAAAAGTTTCCGACCTAACATAGATAAAATATTTTTATCGTCTGAACTGGCTGTTACTTTTTGACATAGTATCCTTGTAAGTCCATACACGTCCTCCAGTAATGCTCCCATCTTTTTAATTCATCCAAAAGTAATGATGAAAATGTGTCCTCAAAAAAGCTGTTGACAAAGTTTATGACCTCTTCATTTGAAGAAAACCTTTGTCCTCCAAGTGCTTCTTTCAGCTTAGGGACCGAGAAAGGATCGCTTGGGGCCAGGTCTGGTGAGTAGGGTGGGTGTTCAACGATTTCGAGCCTTAACTCGTGAATTTTGGCCATTGAAACCACTGAGGTGTGAGCAGGAGCATTTTGTTGATGAAAAAGAACTTTTTTCTTTTTCAAATGCGGCCATTTTTCTTCGATTTCCTCCTTCAATTTGTCAAGGAGAGTAGAATAGGATGCTCCTATTATGGTTTTTCCCATTTTAAGGTAGTCAATGAGTATCACTCCATGGCTATCCCAGAAAACGGTCGGCATCACTTTTCCTGCAGAAGGAACTGTTTTGGCCTTTTTTGGAGCTGTTCTCACTTTGCAATCCATTGTTTTGACTGCTTTTTTGTTTCTGGAGTGTACTGATGAATCTGGGTTTCATCTTCAGTGATTAGTCGTCCGAAAAATTCTGGTTCATTGTGCCAGAAGTGCGCTGCAAATGTTCATTCGGACACGTTTCTGGTCAAATTGAGCAAACGCGGCAGTCAAAGTGCAGCCAGCTTCCGCGTGCTTAATTTCTCATGTAAAATGTGGCATGCGCATTAGGGTGGGGCGAAAAATAAAAAGTTTTTCAGATCAATGTCTAATAGTTGCCATAAGTTGTCTTTGGTGATAGTTAGCTTTTGTGCAAAATTTGAGAAAAATCGGTTAATATCTTCAGGGGGCGCTGCGATCGCAAAGTTTTACCATAGCTTTGTTATGGATTTTATGGTTAAAATATCTAAAAGAATGCCTTTAGATAGTTTCTTTGCGTTTTTTTTACGCAAAAGATGTTTTCATGCATTAAAAGCACATGAAATACCTCACAAACATTATTTTATACGATATATTTATATTTAAAAAAAAAAATCACTTTTTTACATGTTTTTGTTTCTTTTTAAAGGATTGAAATATAAATATATCATATAAAATAATTTTTTGTGAGTTATTTCGTACGCTTTGAATGCATGAATATATCTTATGAGTAAAAAAAATGCAATATGAATAGCTAACGGCATTGTTTTTCATATTTTAACCATAAAATCCCGATAAAATCTATAATAAAACTTTGCGATCACAGCGCCCCCTGAAGATATTAACCGATTTTTCTCCAATTTTGCACAAAAGCTAACTATCACCAAAGACAACTTTTGGCAACTATTAGAAGTTGATCTGAAAAACTTTTTATTTTTCGCCCCACCCTAATGCGCATTCCTTATAGATATTCATAGTTTCTTCTATATGTCTGACCTTTAATTTGAATCATCCCATCCAGCACCATTTGATGAGTTTTAGCAATGTGTTCATCAGTGGTAGCAGTTTTGGGTCGACCTGAGCGTTCATGAACACTCAAGCTGGTGCGGCCCCGTTTAAATTCCGCTACCCAAAATTTTACGGTTTTAGACGATGGTGCAGATTTCCCATACACAGAGTCCAACTCCTTTTTAATTTGTGCAGGCGTATTTCCTTTTTAAAATAAGTATCGAATCAGAGCTTGATATTCGATTTTTCCATTTTTAAAAAAACTGTTGGAGCAACTCATTAGTATGGCTGTCACGCACACAATTTTAACTAAAAATAGCCAAAATTACGGTTCCAAGTTTTCAAAAGACACCTTAATAAGAACATGTATCTTTGTTTCATAAGTTTTACCCTTTTCATATCGAGGTCGGAAACTTTTCAGACAGCCCTTGTATGTTTTGTTGTCAATCGTCTTTCCGTTGAACACCATCACTTCATTACTGTACATTTCATTCTGGGGCAGCAAAATGAAATGTCTCTACGAATAGATTCGCCATTTATCGCTCTGATATGGGTCAACGCTATCAAAATGAACATATGAGCTCTTGCGTAGCAATTAAGATCGTGTGAGCAACAATAATGAAACAAAATAGTAAATAGAACAATATTATTTCATTGCTACATTTTTATTTATCGGCTGCGAATTTAAGCATATATTTTATTAATGCAGAGATGTCAAAATTGAACGCCATTGCAAAATGTTGCTGAATACGTGTACGAAGACAGGGGACACACAAAAGCATGATATGTCTCATTAAGATAGTTTTAAACCAAAAAAAACTCTAGAGAGATTCTCAATAGTACAAAAATTGAAACTTTCTGTCACCTACAAACTCACTCTTTCAGTATTAGTCCTGGATCTGACAGCACTTCTGTAGGAATGTTTGAGTACGGAGAATTTTTTTTCAAAAATGTTTAGTAGGTGCCCTAGGAAGTATTTTGGACTCGGGTGGACATCCGCCACCTGGTGCATTTTTTTGCTATGACGTCATCAAAGATGGCGGCCATTTTGGTTCTCATAAATGATAAAAAATGCCCAGCACTTCTGCAGGAAATTTAAAAATTGAGAATTTCTTTTCAAAAATGTTTAGTAGTTATCCTAGAAAGTATTTTAGACTCGGTTGGACATCCGTCTCCTGGTACATTTTCCTGTTATGACGTCATCAAAGATGGCGGCCGATCGATCCTATAAGGGCTCATATCTATGTTACTACTGGACCGATTTGCATGAAAATTGAGAATTTTTTTACTAATTTGTCTGATGCTATTTGTTTTCAAGCTGCATTGTTAGAAATTCATTCAAGAAAATAATTCAAAATCAATTTTTTGATTTTTTTAATTATTTTTTTTTTTTTTTCCTTTTTAACTACCAAGACTTAACCATAAAAAATGGCGTTAACCCTGTTATTTTTACGAGAAAATGCTCATTTACCGCTGCTTGCATACCAAACGATGCAGCCAGTGGCGTACGCAGACAAATCATTTCAGGGGGGGGGGGGGGGCTGAGTCAAGACTTTTTGCGAGCGAGGTGGGGGGAGCACCTCATGAAATGTAGCTAAGAAAAGTAAATGTCTCGAATTTCTGCTTTAATGCCTATTTAATTCGACAAAAATACATCATTAAAAACAACTTTTTTGTCATTAAAATTATTGTGAAGAAAGCGTTTTTTATAGACACAGAGAGTGATAAATTTAAATTAGAAAAAAATTCTTCATTGAAAGAGGTGTTGCTGAAACACTTATTTGAATATTTTGGCAAATTAACGCTCTAATTTTGTTAATTTTGCAGTTTATTTTACTATTGTTCCCAATACTGGGTTTTAATTCAATTTGCTGAAATTTATTTAACAGAATTAGATGACCGTAAAACATTAATTGTGTGTGTGTGTGTGTGTGTGTGTGTGTGTGTGCGTGTGTGTGTTGTATTTCTAAAACATAGATTTACAATAAAAATGAACAAAATTGAATGATAGGATAATTATAAACATGACGTACAGTAAAGTAGAAAGTAGACATGTCAAAAAAAAAATCTTTTAGTTTTGTCCTACACTTAACTATCTGTTCTAAAAGCTTTTCTCGGTTTGGTATTTCAAAAAAAAAAAAAAAAAAAGGGGGGGGGGAATTTAGAAAAAAAAACTGAAAGCTTGCATTTTAAAAATTCGTTTCAGAAATTTCGGAGGGGGCTGCAGCCCTATCAGCCCAACACCTGAGTACGCCACTGGATGCAGCTGTATTACAAAATAGTAAAACGTCCTGCTCGTCCAGGCGATAGCAAGGAAAATTTAAACTTAGTTAAAATAGAGGCGAATGAGAAGAAATACGAAAATTCAAACATGTAGCAGTTTAGGAGAGTTAAGGGCTGGTTTCCTAGAATCGTCGCCAACGCCGGGCGCGACGCACGCTGGAATCAGAACCAGTTTGATTGGAGCGTGGCGTGAAGCGACGTCAATCTGCGGTGCGCAGAAGGCGGCGGCGTCTGTCGCCTCGCCAGAGATCGACGATTTCACTCCTAGGAAACTGGGCCTTTACTTGATTCTTTTACACAGTTCTGATGGTAGTTGTTGATTATGATTTTTCCCCTGTGAAAACATTCGAAGAACCGGTTTTACCATCCTGTAAATTCAGTTTTGAAGAAAATCCACAGTAACAACAATTTTGATTTTTGCTAATGAATCTATACCATATAAATTACCATGCGACTATTTACACAACTCAAATGAATTTCAATCGTGTCCTCAACCAGCTGGTCTAGAACGAATAGCTTACATAGCCTTAAGTGCGCCCCTTTGCTATATTTGTAAGTGCACCTCCACTTCCCTGTTAAACTATAAGAATTTTTTTTCCCGTGTAACTCATAGTGCTATTTTTCAGGAAGGTGAGCCCTCAAACCTCATTACCCCCTCGCTTCGTGGGGGTTCTGGGGTGCTATATATGCCACTGGCCGGAACTATCTACCAGCAACCTATGACGAAGGTGTGTACACGTTATCGTATGTGATGTTCAACTAAACATTCCAGATAAGTTTGCAAATATTGTAAAGGGGTTGGGTGCATTCCGAACGGCAACAATTGTAAAATATGCTGCTTAGGAAAATTTATTTGGAAAGGTCTAATATCCGATGTGTTTATTGAATCGACATAATATTGGAACTTACCACGATTTTGTCCAAAAGAGAAACGGTTTGAGCATCTACCATGAATTTTCTTAGAAGCAAACTCCGAACTTAGATGCAAAGCTGTCTCTATGTTTAAATAAGAACTGCTAGAAAGTTCATATTTAAACATTGCATAATAAACAGACTTGTTTAATATACTTCCCAATACATCACACTGACAAAAACACTGGCTTCAAAAGATACAATGAAAAATATATTAAACTTATTTAATACTGGTGACTGAAGACATACTGGAGACTGTACTTTATACGATACGAGGGAAAAAGAGTCGAGATCGCTCAAGCTCCATTCTTAAAGCCATATTGGCAGTATTTCCTTGCAACAAAACACAAAATTCTTGTACTACTACAAGGAAAGACAGTAAAAAGAAGTCAAACAGTCAGCCTCACCGGCCTCACCTCATGATGCGAAAACTTTTAGCTCGTTCCTCTGACGTGGAAGAGCTCTTTCAGTATGAACTATCTGAAAACTGTTCAATGTTTAATGAACAAGAATTTGTTAAAATTACAAACAGGTGCGTTGTTAAAAGAGCTAGAACAATCTTATGGTAACGTAAGAAAAGAAAATGTGTTCAATTCTGGTGAAAAGTCCTGTTATATAGTGAACTTTTCTACACGAAAGGTTATGACAGATAAAAACAAAAAACTTGCCGAAGCAGTTCCTGTTTTCATTATTATTATTATTATTTCGATCAAAAATTGGGAGTGTCGCAAAAGGCTGTGAAAGAGTCTGTAAAATTTTCGACAATTAGAGCAAATTTTTCCCTAAAAAGTCTACGAGCGTAGAGCCAAGGTAGCAGTATTGTTTATTATACATGTTATTAAAATCTCTCAAGATGCTACTCTGCCTGTCCTAAACAACAGCTTTTGGCCATAATAAGGAAACAAACTGATATTACAGCGTGGAAAGTCCTGGACTTAAATTGCTTGACAGCAGAGGAAGCAGACTTCGAGAATAATGGTGTCAGCTTTATTTTCCTGGTATACTGTTATTCAGCGATTTGGTGTTTAGAAACTTTGGGGGAGCACTGGAGTTATGGGTTCTACGCGACTTTTGTCCATAATATTCACCGAAAAACAGGTGAAAGCATTTCACGTATATTATCCGACTGGAATACGTAGAACAAATTCGTAAATCAAGCAAAATAATACGTAGTGTAGGTAATACGAAAAGTGTCATACAGTAAATTTTTAGATGAACTAAGATTATAGCTGTATCCTGATGTGAAGAATATTGACTTTGAGAATTTGCCACCTTCTAGTGCAAAGAGTGCCACGGGCCATAAATTGAGATAATATTTTTGTACATTGTACCTTTAGCACTACAGAATGGTAAAGGAGGATCTTCGAACATTCTTTCAGAGTAGAAAAATCATAAACAATAACAACATCGGAACTGTAAAAAGGGATAAAATAGTACTCCTAAACTGCTACAATAAGTCTGAATTTTCATATTTCTTCTCATTCTCATCTATTTTAACTAAATTTAAATTTTCCTTGCTATCGCTTGGACGAGCAGGACGTTTTATTATTTTGCAATACAGCTGTATCTTTTGGCATGCAAGCAGCGGTAAATTAGCATTTTCTCGTGAAAATAAAAGGGTTAACACCATTTTTAATGGTTAAGTCTTGGTAGTTAAAAATAAAAAAAAAAAGAAAAAAAAGAAAAAAAAATCAATAAATTTATTTTCAATTATTTTTTCGAATAAATTTCTAACAGTGCAGCTTGAAGACAAATAGCATCCGACAAATTAGTATAAAAATTCGCAATTTTCATGCAAATCGGTCCAGTAGTAACATAGATATGAGCCATTATAGGATCGAGCGGCCGCCATCTTTAATGACGTCATAACAGGAAAATGTACCAGGAGACGAATGTCCACCAGAGTCTAAAATACTTTCCAGGACACCTACTAAACATTTTTGAAAAGAAATTCTCAATTTTTAAATTTCCTGCAGAAGTGCTGGGCATTTTTTAGCATTTATGAGAGCCAAAATGGCCGCCATCTTTGATGACGTCATAGCAAAAAAATGCACCAGGTGGCGGATGTCCACCCGAGTCCAAAATACTTCCTAGGGCACCTACTAAACATTTTTGAAAAAAAATTCTCCGTACTCAAACATTCCTACAGAAGTGCTGTCAGATCCTGGACTATATGGCAGTTCTTTTCACGAAAATTGAATAAACCGGCTTCTAATCATAAAGAGCAGTTTGTGGCTGGATACATGTACCAAGACAGAGGACACACAAAACCATGATGTCTCATTAAGATAGTTTTAAACTAAAAAAACAATAGAGAGATTCTCAATAGTACGAAAATTGAAACTTTCTGTCACCTACAAGCTCAACACTCTTTCAGTATTGCAGTTCTTTTCACGAAAATCAAATCAAGCGGCTTCTAATCATTAAGAGCAGTTTGCGGCTGGATACGTGTACCAAGACAGGGGACACACAAAACCATGATTTGTCTCATTAAGATAGTTTTAAACTAAAAAAACAATAGAGAGATTCTCAATAGTACGAAAATTGAAACTTTCTGTCACCTACAAGCCAACACTCTTTCAGTATTCTGCCGTGGGCAGGTAAAGGGCAGTAACTGCAAATTTTTCGATTTTCATTTTTTTGCATTTTTGAAATCTATGTTACATTAGTTTTATGGTACAAGCATCTTTTTTTGGTTTCCGATGAAAAAATACTGTTTTTTAACCAATGGTAATTAGCAGTAACTGCATTTTTCGTTGCTGTGGGCAGGTAAACGGCAGTATCTGCATTTCTGCAGGATGAACATAATATGAATCGCTGTGCAAAAATTGCATCAAGCCGCAAAAACCGTTTTCCTTTGTACCTAAACTGAGCGAAAATAGGGGTGCCCTAATAGGAGGTCACGGGGGGTCATTGGTTGCACTTGAATGTTCCCAAGGGGGTGTTTTATTCCTTTATCAATGCAGACTTAAGAGATATAAATTGGCGCTACCACTTGGCGATATATCGCCAAGCTTTTGGTCGCCAAGTGCTTGTCGCCAACTTGGTGACCTATCGCCAAATTGGCCACAAATTAGGCGAAAAAAATTATTTTATGAGTTTGGGTTCAATTTAGCGCTATTGGCGGTATTTTGCGAAAAATCCACTGAATGATGCTAAAATCGGCGATATTTAGAAAATGAATCGTTGTAAATCATTTTTTGCATTGTTTCGTGGCACATTAGGGGTGTAAATGTTTGAATTGTTTCTTGCTCATTCCAAGCACTATTTTAACACTTAAGGCATCTACTAAGAAATTTACACATTAAAGGAAGTAGTGTGGGGTCCATACCAGATTTTTTTTCTTTCAAATAAAGTTTCTCTCTACTAGCAGACAATATTTTTCGCGATTTCAAAGATACACAAGCCAAACTTGGCAGACGACAAACAAAAATGCAACAATGAAATGATTTTATTTACATTGTTTTGTTTTCTTTTAATTACAGTTGCTTTCATACTAACAGACGATAGTTTTTGCAGTTTAATCTCTAGCTGTTGCATTTTTAATAGTACTATGAAAAAAAAATCGTCAGCACAACAAGCATTTCAAGCGATCTTTTTCTCAAAGTGATTTATTGTTTTGATGCAAAGTACAAAGCATTAGCTGATTGGTAGTTATTTTAAAACATCTGGTATAAACGCCACACTAATTCCTTTTATGTTTAAATTCCATAATAAATGCCTCAAGTGTTAAAATAGTGCATTAGAGTGAGCAAGATAACAACTCAAATATTTACACCCCCCAGTTTGTCACAAATAAATGCAAAATAATGTTTTACAATGATTTATTTTCTAAATATCGCCGATTTTAACATGATTCAGTGAATTTTTCGCAAAATGTACCCAATAACGCCAAATTGAATCCAAATTTAAAAAAAAAAAACATTTTTTTCGCCAAATTTGTCGCCAACTTGGCGGCAAACACTTGGCGACCAAAAGTTTGGCGATATATCGCCAAGTAGTTGCATTAAATCATATCAATCAATCTGCATTGAAATTAATATTGATTTACCCCACAAAGGGGTAAAAGACCCCTTTGGGAACATTCGAATGCAACCACAAGGAGAGGTGCACAACTAGACCGCCCTCAGAGCCTACATACCAAACTAGAAGCTTTTACGGCAAAAAGTTTTTGAGTTATACGATAGGTATACATACACACGCACATACATACAAACAAACATACATACGCACATACACACGTACATACAGACGTCACAAGAAAACTCGTCGTAATTAACTGGGGCATGGTCGAAAAGGATATTTCGGCTGTTTATATGTTAGTAGGTACACATGCACGTACTGATAGGTCGAAAAAACTACTCAACATTCATTCGGGGGTGAGCAAAATCAAAATTTAGACCAAATTTTGAGTGAAATTTTCTTTGTGATCACAATACTTCCTTTAATAAGTAAAAGGAAGTAAAAATGGCTGAAGAATCATCAAGTTTTGCTTCATATTTTGCATAATACAATACAGTTTCATTATATTTTTTAATTATATTTCGTGCTCGTTTATATTAAATCTATATCAAGTGGATACGCGGTATTTATGTATATTTTTAAATAAAACTTATCATTCACAATGCAATAATATATTTCGTAATAACATATCTACTCCGCATGTAGTCGAATATGTAAATACTGGACATTTAGTAGCATACTGTGCAGTTACTGCCGACTGCCAGTCAATTCCGCATGACATTTAGAGTGAAAAGGGCAGGTAAACGGCTTTACCTCTCTCTGCGCTTTCAAAATGAAAATTCAATCGATTACCCAAAAAATATATCGGTTGAAACATATAGTATCGCCTATGTTCGAAGCTCAATGTTTCATAGATGTTTGTGGGAAATCAAAAACGCGTTTCTTCAAATATCTCGAAAACTCATTTTTGCAGATACTGCCGTTTACCTGCCCACGGCAGTATTGCAGTTCTTGTCAGGAAAATCAAATCGACGAAAATCTAATCATTAAGCGCAGTTTGCGGCTGGATACGTTTAGCAAGACAGGGGACACACAAAACCATGATTTGTCTCATTAAGATAGTTTTAAACTAAAAAAACAATAGAGAGATTCTTAATAGTACGAAAATTGAAACTACGTCTCTGAATCGTCCCTACAGCTCAACACTTTCGTTCAGTCTGAGGAAATCAATCGAGAAATCTATCATACAGAGCAGTTTGTGGCTGGATACGTGTACCAAGACAGAGGACACACAAAACCATGATGTCTCATTAAGATAGTTTTAAACTAAAAAAACAATAGAGAGATTCTTAATAGTACGAAAATTGAAACTTTCTGTCACCTACAAGCTCAACACTCTTTCAGTATTGCAGTTCTTATCAGGAAAATCAAATGGAAGCACATCTAATCATTAAGAGCAGTTTGCGGCTGGATACGTGTACCAAGACAGGGGACACCCAAAACCATGATATGTCTCAATAGGATAGTTTTAAACTAAAAAAACAATAGAGAGATTCTCAATAGTACGAAAATTGAAACTTTCTGTCACCTACAAGCTCAACACTCTTTCAGTATTGCAGTTCTTATCAGGAAAATCAAATCCAGGCACATCTAATCATTAAGAGCAGTTTGCGGCTGGATACATGTACCAAGACAGGGGACACACAAAACCATGATATGTCTCATTAAGATAGTTTTAAACTAAAAAAAAACTCTAGAGAGATTCTTAATAGCACGAAAATTGAAACTTTCTGTCACCTACAAACTTAACACTCTTTCAGTATGGCAGTTCTTTTAACGAAAATCAAATAAACCAGCTTCTAATCATACAGAGCAGTTTGTGGCTGGATACGTGTACCAAGACAGAGGACACACAAAACCATGATGTCTCATTAAGATAGTTTTAAACTAAAAAAACAATAGAGAGATTCTTAATAGTACGAAAATTGAAACTTTCTGTCACCTACAAGCTCAACACTCTTTCAGTATTGCAGTTCTTATCAGGAAAATCAAATGGAAGCACATCTAATCATTAAGAGCAGTTTGCGGCTGGATACGTGTACCAAGACAGGGGACACCCAAAACCATGATATGTCTCAATAGGATAGTTTTAAACTAAAAAAACAATAGAGAGATTCTCAATAGTACGAAAATTGAAACTTTCTGTCACCTACAAGCTCAACACTCTTTCAGTATTGCAGTTCTTATCAGGAAAATCAAATCCAGGCACATCTAATCATTAAGAGCAGTTTGCGGCTGGATACGTGTACCAAGACAGGGGACACACAAAATCATGATTTGTCTCATTAGGATAGGTTTAAACTAAAAAAACAATAGAGAGATTCTTAATAGTACGAAAATTGAAACTTTCTGTCACCTACAAACTTAACACTCTTTCAGTATGGCAGTTCTTTTCACGAAAATCAAATAAACCGGCTTCTAATCATAAAGAGCAGTTTGTGGCTGGATACGTGTACCAAGACAAAGGACACACAAAACTGGGATCTGTCTCATTAAGATAGTTTTAAACTAAAAAAAACTCTAGAGAGATTCTCAATAGTATGAAAATTGAAACTTTCTGTCACTACAAGCTCAACACTCTTTCAGTATGGCAGTTCTTTTCAGGAATATCAAATGAACGGCCATCTAATCATACAGAGCAGTTTGTGGCTGGATACGTGTACCAAGACAAGGGACACACAAAACCATGATATGTCTCATTAAGATAGTTTTAAACTAAAAAAACAATAGAGAGATTCTTAATAGTACGAAAATTGAAACTTTCTGTCACCTACAAACATAACACTCTTTCAGTATGGCAGTTCTTTTAACGAAAATCAAATAAACCAGCTTCTAATCATACAGAGCAGTTTGGCTGGATACGTGTACCAAGACAGAGGACACACAAAACCATGATGTCTCATTAAGATAGTTTTAAACTAAAAAAACAATAGAGAGATTCTCAATAGTACGAAAATTGAAACTTTCTGTCACCTACAAGCTCAACACTCTTTCAGTATTGCAGTTCTTATCAGGAAAATCAAATGGAAGCACATCTAATCATTAAGAGCAGTTTGCGGCTGGATACGTGTACCAAGACAGGGTACACCCAAAACCATGATATGTCTCATTAGGATAGTTTTAAACTAAAAAAACAATAGAGAGATTCTTAATAGTACGAAAATTGAAACTTTCTGTCACCTACAAACTTAACACTCTTTCAGTATGGCAGTTCTTTTAACGAAAATCAAATAAACCAGCTTCTAATCATACAGAGCAGTTTGTGGCTGGATACGTGTACCAAGACAGAGGACACACAAAACCATGATGTCTCATTAAGATAGTTTTAAACTAAAAAAACAATAGAGAGATTCTCAATAGTACGGAAATTGAAACTTTCTGTCACCTACAAGCTCAACACTCTTTCAGTATTGCAGTTCTTATCAGGAAAATCAAATGGAAGCACATCTAATCATTAAGAGCAGTTTGCGGCTGGATACGTGTACCAAGACAGGGGACACCCAAAACCATGATATGTCTCATTAGGATAGTTTTAAACTAAAAAAACAATAGAGAGATTCTTAATAGTACGATAATTGAAACTTTCTGTCACCTACAAACTTAACACTCTTTCAGTATGGCAGTTCTTTTAACGAAAATCAAATAAACCAGCTTCTAATCATACAGAGCAGTTTGTGGCTGGATACGTGTACCAAGACAGAGGACACACAAAACCATGATGTCTCATTAGGATAGTTTTAAACTAAAAAAACAATAGAGAGATTCTTAATAGTACGAAAATTGAAACTTTCTGTCACCTACAAACTTAACACTCTTTCAGTATGGCAGTTCTTTTAACGAAAATCAAATAAACCAGCTTCTAATCATACAGAGCAGTTTGTGGCTGGATACGTGTACCAAGACAGAGGACACACAAAACCATGATGTCTCATTAAGATAGTTTTAAACTAAAAAAACAATAGAGAGATTCTCAATAGTACGGAAATTGAATTTTTCTGTCAACTACAAGCTCAACACTCTTTCAGTATTACAGTTCTTATCAGGAAAATCAAATGGAGGCACATCTAATCATTAAGAGCAGTTTGCGGCTGGATACGTGTACCAAGACAGGGGACACACAAAACCATGATTTGTCTCATTAAGATAGTTTTAAACTAAAAAAACAATAGAGAGATTCTCAATAGTACGAAAATTGAAACTTTCTGTCACCTACAAGATCAACACTCTTTCAGTATTGCAGTTCTTATCAGGAAAATCAAATCCAGGCACATCTAATCATTAAGAGCAGTTTGCGGCTGGATACATGTACCAAGACAGGGGACACACAAAACCATGATATGTCTCATTAAGATAGTTTTAAACTAAAAAAAAACTCTAGAGAGATTCTTAATAGCACGAAAATTGAAACTTTCTGTCACCTACAAACTTAACACTCTTTCAGTATGGCAGTTCTTTTAACGAAAATCAAATAAACCAGCTTCTAATCATACAGAGCAGTTTGTGGCTGGATACGTGTACCAAGACAGAGGACACACAAAACCATGATGTCTCATTAAGATAGTTTTAAACTAAAAAAACAATAGAGAGATTCTCAATAGTACGAAAATTGAAACTTTCTGTCACCTACAAGCTCAACACTCTTTCAGTATTGCAGTTCTTATCAGGAAAATCAAATCGAGGCACATCTAATCATTAAGAGCAGTTTGCGGCTGGATACGTGTACCAAGACAGGGGACACACAAAATCATGATTTGTCTCATTAGGATAGGTTTAAACTAAAAAAACAATAGAGAGATTCTTAATAGTACGAAAATTGAAACTTTCTGTCACCTACAAACTTAACACTCTTTCAGTATGGCAGTTCTTTTCACGAAAATCAAATAAACCGGCTTCTAATCATAAAGAGCAGTTTGTGGCTGGATACGTGTACCAAGACAAAGGACACACAAAACCATGATCTGTCTCATTAAGATAGTTTTAAACTAAAAAAAACTCTAGAGAGATTCTCAATAGTATGAAAATTGAAACTTTCTGTCACTACAAGCTCAACACTCTTTCAGTATGGCAGTTCTTTTCAGGAATATCAAATGAACGGCCATCTAATCATACAGAGCAGTTTGTGGCTGGATACGTGTACCAAGACAAGGGACACACAAAACCATGATCTGTCTCTTTAAAGAAAGTTTAATTTTACTTTCCTTCCACTGAACTAATAAGTTGCACTGAAACTTGACCCCCTTAACAAAAATTTTTGGATCCTACTCTGTTTATATATATGTACATATGTATAACATATATTCCTCCCAAAGCTGTAATTGTATAATCGAAATAGTAATTGGCGTACATTAATCGTAATCGATTACATTTCTTTCATAATCTAATTGTTGATGTAATCGTAACTGCGATTTGGCAGAGGACTGTAATCGTTATCTTCAATTTTTCATTCTCATAATCATAATCGTAATCGATTACATTTTCTTGTTATTGACAACAAGCCTGACTCCAAATGAAGGGGTTAAATAAGAATTTTAGTACAAACAATAAATATTAAAAGACAAATTTCCCTGTTGCACTGAAAGACAAAAAAAGAAGAAAAGAAAAACTTACGACAAGCTAGGCAGCCCTCCTTCGCTTTAGAGGATATTTTTTTCAACCTAAGAACGAGGGGAAAAACGTACGTTAGAGTAGAAATAGCTATAATCTCTTAGGCAGAAAGAAATAAAAAGCAGCTTCTGTTTTAAACAGCAGATAAATCACTATTGGTAGTAAGGCTCGACCGATGGTGTAAACCTTTTCCATCGGCCATCGGCATCGGCCGCCGATGCTAACTTGGGAAAAACATTGGCCCATCGGCCTCGAAAACATCTAAATGCCGATGTTTAAACAAATTTTTACTTCACAATTAAAAGTACGTTCACCATGTGGTTTGAAATCGAAGGGCAACGGGACCGACACAGTTCTGGGTTTTGGAATTTTCCGAATCGGGCAGATACAGAGATCGGGGGTCGGCAGGCGCCGTGTATCATGTGATCCTCAGCTTAAAATCTTGTTATGACTTAGCTGTCGAATCATCGAACGAATCGAAAAAATTACTGCCAAGACTTCGAGTTCTGTTTACATAGTTAAATTTATTCATGAGTTTCCCCTTTTTCTTTTTTCCCATAAATGGGTATTAAATTACCATACTTTTACAAAATTGAATACACTGAAAATAATAAATAAATAAATAAAATTAACTACTAGTGCATGATTGGTATTTCAAATTGTTTTTGTTTACTTTTGTGCAAAAAAATGCTCAAATTTAGAAAATACATAAATGTATTTTTTTTTTCAAACTTTCTTATATTTTTAAATTAAAATAATACATGAAAATTTAAGTTTTTATAAATGTGAAACAAGTATGTGCAGGAAAATCTAGTGAACACTAAATCGAGCTCTAATAAATAGCAATTTAGGCCAAAATCTGAATGACTTTATCTTAATGATTACAATTATCCTGTATTCGTAGAAATAAAAGCAGAATGAAATAAATATGGGTGATTCTACAAAAACGGGAAAATTTCTAGTATGTAGATTTAAAAAAATTAATTAAAATTAAAAATCAGGACAGCATTTTATAAGTTACATAATAAAAATAGAATATCAGCAGAGTTTAAATGTTTGTATTTTATTGTATTTTTGCATTTTTATTTTTTAAGGCATGTGAATGATAAAAGGGGCATGTGGATGACACAATGGGTACGTTAATATGTGAATAACAATGAATATGTGAATTACACAATAGGTATATTAATGAAATTTTTTAACCTGTAAACTGATATATATGATTTTTAAACATTGTACTGTCATAGTTATTACATAATATTAGGTTGGAACTAGGCCTTACTTTAGGTTGGAGCTTTAAATTGGGGCATGTGAATGACATAAGAAAATGGGCATGTGGATGACAAAACACATGCAATATGTTCTCAAAAAGTCATATCTGAATATTTTTCGGATTAACTTCGAACAAGTGCCCACAAATGTAAGCTTTAGAACTATTCATCATCAAAATTTATTTTCATGTACATTTTACTTGCATTCTGCAGGGCATGTTAATGACAAAGATAAAAAAACACTTGCCTTGAAAGTGGAGTTTAGCTTGCTTTTAATCAAAAAGTAATTGCAGAACAGCAAAATTAATCTTCAGCCAGGAATAACAAAGTTCCATGCTTTATTTTAAGATGTGTTGCCAGATTTTGAAGTAAAACATTTCAGAGAAAAATATCTATACTTTTCAGACATGTGGATGACTGATAATCGCTGGGACAAAGTTTAGATTAATTTTTAGAGATTATTTTCACATTATTTTGCTTTTTTTTTTGTGATTTACAGATTGGCCACATCCACATTCAAAAATAAAAAAATCTTGAGAAAAAATCACTTATTTTTTTTAAATCTAGACTTCATAGATTGAAAATTGTGCCTATGGGACAAGCAATGTGGATGACATTTCAATGTAATATTTTATTTTTAAGTGAATAATAATTAATTATTGACATTGTTGATAGTCAGAATTATAGAACAAAAGACGCATAAAAATATTCCCAAAAGAGTTTTTTTATATTAAAAACAAAAAAAGCAATCAGTATGGAACACAAATTTGCCCATTTTTGTAGAATCACCCATAAATGACCCCTTCAAATCTCTTATAAACATTTATTTTTCTAATCGTTTGGCTTTTTTTTGCCATCGGCATCGGCCGATGGAAGAGGGAAATAATCGGCCATCGGTCAACTTTGAACAATCGGCATCGGCCCATCGGCCAAAAAATGCCATCGGTCGAGCCTTAATGGGTAGCTGACCAACAATGGTGGATCAATTATCACAAACATTAGGGATGCATCGATTAATTGGCCATCATCGGTCACTTTGCCGATTATGAACAAATGGCCAAATCGGGCTGATTAATTGGCCAAAAAAATCTTTTATCTGAGGTGCCCACAGGAGGGGATTATGGCGCTAGATGCGTAATCAATTTTTTTCTTTTTTTTTTTTGCGGGGGGTGGGGGGAGGGTTTTAGACTAATTTATTTATTTAAGTTATTTATCAATTAATTTTTTTAATTTAAATTATTTATTTTATTTCATTATTATTATTTACTTATTTTTTTTTGTGCGTGTGTACATGTGCTTGGAACGTCTGGAAAAAAAGCGATTCTATTCTAGGCATAATTCAAACTTTTAAAAAGTTAATAATGTATAAAAAATAATGGTTGTAGTTAAAAAAAATAATATTTAAAAAATAAATAAAATAAAAAAGATGTGTAAAATAAAAATATGAAGCACAAGAGGTTGTGAAAAATTGGGTGGGGGGGGGGGGGGAATTTGCACCATTGAGCTTGCAGGGGGGGGGGATGGGCACCGCTGCTTTTAAATATTATTTAATAAAGTATACCTTAACTAAGAAACTGATGAATAATTTTATTAACAGTAATACTAATCCTCATAATTGATATGAAGATTTTAATAAATTAATTCTCCTACTTTGGATAAATATACACAGACAATATTGCCAGGCGCGGATCCAGAGGGGGGGTTATGGGGGTCATGACCCCCCCTTAACCGACAAAATAAAGCAAAAAATTGCATTTTTGGTACTTATATTACGTAAAAATTGTCAAAACCCCCCATTTTTGCCCAAAAATTGCACTTTGACCCCCCCCCTTTCCGATAATGACCCCCTCCTTAGCCAAAAGCTGGATCCGCCCTTGAATATTGCAACACATTTTTCATGTGTCAACAGTTTTCTCCTTAGTAAAGTGCTTTTAGATAACCTCTCATTTTCACAAAGAATAAAAGTATTGAATTAAATTGCTTCTAATAATGGAAAAATGAATTGAAATTGAAAGCACCCTTAAGACATTTTACTTATAGTACTATCAAATATTTATTAAATAGAGTTAATTGATATTTATACTTATTCATTGCAAATACTGCAGCCAATACATATTGATTATGCAAAATACCCTTAGCTTTAGCATACTTTTGCAAAGACACTTTCGGAAAGCTTCAGGCGGCGAAGCCCACCTGCATAAGTTCCGCCCTTTGAAGTAAAAAAACAGCAGATTTCACTACATGACTAGCAGAGACATCCCGACATGATGTACTTTGAGATTATTTATTATGTTATGCTCTTAAATGTCATGAGCATTATATTTAAAATGAAATAGAATTATTTTATTTTATCATTTTTATTTATTTATTTGATTTAAGCTAAGTAGAAGGTAGTAGATATAAAATTACAAAAATGTTAAGCACATTTGTTTTAAATTTAAACACACCCCAACACCCCACCAAAGAAAACAACTTAATGAAAATCAAAATTAAAAACAAATCAATAAATAAAATAAAAAAATAAATAAATAGTTAAAAAAATAAAGAATAAATTAAGTGGCTATGTGATAGTTTTTGTTAAAATAACTTTCAACTTTAAATATAATTGAATGATTTACAAGACGCAAAAGGAATGAAATCTAAAATCCTAGATGCCATTTTCAGCGAAGGACGTGGTTTGTTGAACGTGCACGAGTAGAAAGTTTTAAAAAATGAACTACAGTAAAACAAGCGCCATCCCCCTGTTGAAAAGAAAGGAAAACTTTTGGATGATTCATTGAAGAAACATTCATAAATTTGAACTTTTTTATGAGTTAAAAAAGTTAGCTTGAAAAATTGGGACACCGGGAGACGAGGGTAAAAACTGGAGTCTCCCGTTAACAACAGTAGAGCTGGCACGTATGAATTAGGGTGTATCGAAAAAAACTTTTTTTCGAAATTCAATTTACTAAGTTGATAAAAAGTTGCCCCTACCTACCCACATATTCCACAAAAAAAATTCAGTCTAATCAGAAATTATTTAGGTGTTCCGCACAAGGCCTGAAATTTGTGAATTTTTTCAAAAATATTATTTTTTTTCTCATTTTTTTTTTTAATATTAAGAATAAATGTTAAAAATAATTCAAGTTGAAAAATGTACACAGAAAAGTCGGGGGACAAAATTGGGTTTGAAAAAAAGTATATTAAACAACATTTAGATCTCCCACATTTATTCTAAACTTACGTAATTTTCAACAAAACTAGCATTTTACAAGGCCATGCGGCTTGGTTAGAAACTTGTTTATGAATGTGGAATCTAACTGAATTAACATTTGAAACTGGGAATCATCTGTGATTTATGTGGAGTAAAAAGTAATATAATATAAACTATAAACAGAATCTAAGCCCCTCGTCACACAGTGCCCGCGTTCTATCGGGGCCCCCATGATGGTAAATGAAATACAGCTCCGCTAGCGTAGCTGCTATAGTATTGTAGAAGAACATATATATCTTCGGTTGAGGAAACAGACTCGAAATATTTCGGACATGGTGCTCCAGTAAATGGCCTAGGGAAAGAAATTGTAGCCTTTATAGCTTCAGTTTCATGATTTATGGGGAAAAAAGTCCTATTGATAAAGAACATAAAAGTTATGGGTTGTGATGGCACATCAGTTAACAGTGGAAAATCGAATGGTGCTATTAGACTTCCAGAAAAGTCTTTAGAACCCTCACTACAAGCCGTGGTATGTTTTCTTCATTTAATGAATTACCACTTAGAAAGTTAACGGTGGCTCTTGATAGGCTGAATACTGGACGAAATTCTTTTAGTTGACCTATTGGAGAATTCTTACAAGATTGCTAAGATCTACCAGTCATGAACTTTAAGATAATAGAACGCGTTTTACCAGAAGTTGATGTCAAAGGATTGAGTCAAAAATACTTATGGGATGTGTCTAAAGCTGTAATGTCTGGCAAATGTTCTCAAAATTTAGCAGAAAGGAACCCTGCAAGCTTTTCCCAAGCAAGATAGCTCACAATGGCAAACAGTTTTGAGACTATACATTACAACTAGTGATCCAAGTTCAGAGTTAAGTAAACTTTCAGTATTTATAATAAAGGTTTATGCTCTATGCATTTTTACAATCGAATCTCAGCATAAAATTATTCATGCATATAAGCATTTTTTAAGATCATAGATTGCAGCAAGTATTTGGATACAAATCTCCAGAATGTTATCCATTCCACATTGTACAGAATTAATCTTGCACGGGAAAAGCTTGCAGGGTTCCTTTCTGCTAAATTTTGAGAACATTTGCCAGACATCACAGCTTTAGACAAATCCCATAAGTTGTTTTGACTCAATTCTTTGACAACAACATCTGGTAAAACGCGTTTTGTTTTCTTTAAGTTCATGACTGGTAGATCTTAGCAATCTTGTAAGAATTCTCCAATAGGTCAACTAAAAGAATTTTGTCCAGTAGTCGGCCTGTCAAGAGCCACCGTTAACTTTCTAAGTGGTAATTCATTAAATGAAGAAAACATACCACGGCTTGTAGTGAGGGTTCTAAAGACTTTTCTGAAAGTCTAATAGAACCATTCGATTTTCCAGTATTAACTGATGTGCCATCACAACCGATAGCTTTTATGTTCTTTATCAATAGAACTTTTTTCCCCATAAATCATGAAACGGAATCTACAAACGCTACAATTTCTTTCCCTGGGCCATTTACTGGAGCACCATGTCCGAAATATTTCGAGTCTGTTTCCTCAACCAAAGATATATATGTTCTTCTACAATCCTATAGCAGCTACGCTAGCGGAGCTGTATTTCGTTTACCATCATGGGGGTCCCTATAGAATGCGGGCACTGTGTGACGAAGGGCTTAGATTCTGTTTATAGTTTATATTATTTTACTTTTTACTCCACATAAATCATAGGTGATTCCCAGTTTTAAGTGTTAATTCAATTAAGGCCCTGCTCCACATCAGCGTAAAACGCGACTAAAACTGAAGGCAGAAACCAAAAATTCAGGTACTTTCCATAGGAACGCTATGTAATTCATTTTATGTTTCTGCTTTAATTTTCTGCTTTACGTCAATGTGGAGCAGGGCCCTTAGATTCCACAATTATACACAAGTTTCTAACCAAGCCGCATATCCTTGTAAAATGCTAGTTTTGGTGAAAATTACGTAAGTTTAGAATAAATGTGGGAGATCTAAATGCTGTTTAGTATACTCTTTTTCAAACCCAATTTCGTCCCCCGACTTTGCTGTGTTCATTTTTCAACTCGAATTATTTTTAACATTTATTCTTAATATTTAAAAAAAATTATAAAAAATAATATTTTTGAAGAAATTCACAAACTTCAGGCCTCGTGTGGAACACCTAAACAATTTCTGATTAGATTGAAATTTTTTGTGGAATATGTGGGTAGGTAGGGGAAACTTTTTATCAACTTAGTAAATTGAATTTCGAAAAAAAGTTTTTTTCGATACACCCTAGTATGCATCTGTTCAGTCGAAAACCCCAAAGTTCAATAATTTGCAATGAAAATAATCCTAAATATAGTTTAAAAAACTAAAACATACACTTTTAGAGTTAATCAAACTAAAGAAAAAGATTTTCAAAACTATTGAATGTCCGTTAAGTTTACATGCACTTTAATACATCAATATGCAATATAGTTTAGCCTTTAGTATTAATAATAGTATTAAGTATATTACTTTTATGCTTGCAAAGAACGTGAATTTTACCTTTAATTCAGAGTTACATTCAAACAACTGAAGCACATCCACATGTAATAGAGTTTAGCTTTTAGTCTTAGTTATTGTATTAAATATATTACTTTCATATTTGTAAAGAACGAAAATTTAACTTTTTATTCAGAGTTCCATACAGACATACTCACAAGTGAAATGAATAAAATCGTATTAAAAAGAGACTAAAAAGTAAAAGGAAATAATCAAAAATCATTCTCACTATTTGTAGCAAAATTCACGGATGCCGCAGTAATAGACTGCAAAATTAATAATTTTAGTTAATCACTGTAAAATCAGCAATTTTACAGTCCATACTAGTACCATAAAATCTGTTCCTCAGAGCCAGAATGACGCAAGTCCAAAAATGGCAATTTTCACTTTTTTGCTTCATTGTATGTAGAACCTTATTCCAAATCGACTTATTAAAACAGTATTCTATAAAACAAGTTCCTTCACAATTATTTAGCGGTGTGAAAAGAGCGTGAGTCTCATCCTTTGCATGTATCCGACAATCTTTTTCACCCTCTACTGAAAAATTACGAAAATGGACTTACGTTAGTCTGGTTCTGAGGTACAGAAATTAGCTGTATTATACGGTAAAAACAGTAATACTAGCAGCAGAGGTTCCAGTTTAAAACTGTAAAATGTAATAACTAAATAAATAATAATAATAAACTAAAAATAACTAACAGTAATAAACTAAATTAGCAATTTCACAGTTTATCACCGTAAAATTAGCAATTTTAGTTTATTACCATAAATTAGCTGTATTATACTGTGAAAACAACAGTATAATACTGGCAAGAGGTTCCAGTTTAAAACTGTAAAAATGAACAGTAATAAACTGTAAATTAGCGATCTTATAGCAATTAAAATTGCTATAAAATTAACTGCATTACACTGTAAAAACAACATCTAATTTTTCAGTGTTGTAACTTAAATCCCGGATAGATAAAAGAAAAATTCCGACTGCTTTACCCATAATACTCACCTGACATTGCAACACCTGATTTCCCTTTGTTGCGATCTATATATGAAAAGAAAAACTCGAAAATTCGGTTTTATACACAAGATGCCCCGTTTCAAGAATATTTTTCTCCGAAAATCAATTTTTTCTTGAATCTATACAAATGTGACGACCAGCAGCAGGCTCTGGGCCCACCTGGGCTGGTCCTAGTCAAATTAAAGACCCCAATGAAGATCAATGGCCCTCATAAGGCCATTAGTAGGACTTAAATGTCCTACTAGATGGGCAAAAAGCTTGGTTAGACCAGTGGCTCCCGCCCTGGAGAACTTTGGCTTCTCAAAGGGGCGGTAAACTCTTAAGGGGCGATGTGGGTATTTAGAAGAGAAAACAGCAGTAATAAAAGGATAGCAAAAACCGAAATTGTAAACATGTACGAAACCGGTTGTTCACAAGTTACGAAAGAAACAAATTAAAGTTCAAGAGCTTCCTCCTTGCACCTCAGATGAACCTTTGGAGGAGTATTTTGTTATTCATTGTCAATTTTATGCAATTTTCAGATTTTCAATTTATTTTCCTTCAAATTTTTAGTTTCAATGATTTTAATCGCCCCAGATTCCAGTGTAGAACAGAAAATAATTTCTTGAAAAATGCACTTCTCTTGTTTGAAAAGTACGTCAATGCTCTTAGTTAAATGTTACCCTTCAAATGCTAATTGGTTCGCTTTGTATAAAAGAAAAAAAAAGTTTTTTTTTTTTTTTTTTTGTATTTTTAGTTTAAAAATGATTGGTCATAATTGCATTATTGCGTACATTTTACTTCAAATTAAATTTAGGTACTTACATATTTTTAATGATATCCATGTTCAATTTCGGCAAATATATGGTATTTTCGAGGAAGAAGGGGGGGGGGTGATATGTGTCAGTCAGTGCCTTGAAGGGGGCGATGAGCTCAAAAAGGTTGGGAAACACTGGGTTAGCTCAAAAAGGTTGGGAAACACTGGGTTAGACTCATGTGAAAAAGAGACCAAAAAATAAAATGAAACAAGCGAAAAAACAATTCTCACCACTTGTAGCAGAGTTCACGGATCGTCCCGATGATTATGACCATCTGGAGGAGCTGGAAGAGCAATGACCCGAAAAACGAAGCGATAATAAACACTAACAAAATAAGAAAGAGGACGGGGTGCGTTATTTTTCGCTTGAAATTTTAAAAAAACACACACACACAAGCATTGAAAAAATAGTTTTTTAGGCAGGGTTTATATTATTTTTAATCAACAAGTATATAAAATAAAAAAAACTTGTGCATTTTAGATTTTCAAAAAAGTGTAAAAAATGTTAAATTTTACATGAGAATTTTGTAATTCCAATATTGATTACATGTAGACAATTTATAAATTGAAAATTTATATTTTTCGTGATAATAACTGTTTACTAAAATAAATAAATCGTTAATTTTACAGAACATAATAAAAAATATTACTTGCTGTGTAATATTGTATAACATTTTAAAGAAGGTTTAAGTTTTACAGGCTTCGTTTTCCTTCCACTTAACTAATAAGGTGCAATGAAACTTGACCCCCTTAACAAAAATTTCTGGATCCTCCTCTGTTTATATATATGTATACATGTATATGGGTGATTCTACAAATACGGGAATATTTCTAGCATGTAGATTTCAAAAAATTAATTTAAAATTAAAAATCTGAAAAAAATCAGCAAAGCACTTGATAAGTTACATAATTAAAATAGAATATCAGCAGAGCTTAAATGTTTGTATTTTATTGTATTTTTGGATTTTTATTTTTTGAAGGCATATGTGAATGATAAAAAGGACATGTGGATGACACAATGGGTATGTGAATATAACACAGTAAGTATGTGAATAACACAAACACAATAGGTATATTAATGAAATTTTTTAACCAGTACACTGTTAGACATTGTGCTGTCATAGTTTGGCTTTTGATTCATCCACGTGTCTTATCTTGGGGCATGTGAATGACAATAAAAAAAAGAGCATGTGAATGACAAAACACAAGTAATTGTGTTCTCAAAAAGTCATATCCGAATATTTTTCGGCTTCACTTCGAATTAGAACCCACAAATGTAAGCCTTAGGATTATTCATTATCAAAATGTATTTACATGTACATTTTACTTGCATTCTGTGGGGCATATTAATGACAAAGATAAAAAACACCCTCCTTGAAAGTTGAGTTTAGCTTGCTTTTTATCAAAAAGTAATTGCAGAACAGCAAAACTAATCCTCATCCAGGAATAACAAAGTTCCATGCTTTATTTTAAGATGTGTTGCCAGATTTTGAAATAAAACATTTCAGAGAAAAATATCTACATTTTTTAGACATGTGGATGACTGATAATCGCTGGGACAAAGTTTAGATTAACTTTTAGAGATATTATTTTCATATTATTTTGCTTTTTTTGTGATTTACATCTTGCACACATTCATATTTATAAATAAAAAACTCTTGAGAAAAAAATCACTTATTATTTTTAAATCTATATTCCATTGATTGTGAAAATCGCACCTATGGGACAGGGCATGTGGATAACATTTCAATCTAATATCCTTTTTCTTAAATGAATAATAATTAAATATCGACATTGTTGGTAACGAAAATTACAGAACAAAAGACGCATAAAAATATTCCCAAAATAGTTTTTTAATAAATTAAAAACAAAAAGAGCAATCAGTATGGAACACAAATTTTCCCATTTTTGTAGAATCACCCATATATATGTATAATATATATTCCTCCAAAAGATGTAATCGTGTAATTGAAATCGTGATCGGCATATAATAATCATAATCGATTACATTTCTTTCATTATCTAATCATTGCTGTAATCGATCGTAACTGTGATTTGGAAGAGGACTGTAATCTCTCATTTTTCATGCTCCTAGTCATAATCGTAATTCGATTACATTTTCTTGTAATCGACTCCAAGCCTGGTCCAGCCTCAGACATATTTGGACCATTTCACGAAAAAGCCAAAACCTTGTCCCGCACGTGACGCTCATGTATTTTATTGAAGAGTAGTGATTTTAAAAGGCAATTACTGAAATTCTGTTGGTCAAGTAATGGCAAACCAGTGTGGGACTTCTTAAGCAAAAAAAATTTTTCATCATCTTTTAAATAACTACTTTTTAATGAAACATATGAGTGTCGCATGCGGGACAACATGGCAGCATTTTCATGGAATGCCCTTAGTACAGGTGTGGGCGCTGGCAGAATCATACACAGGGAACTACACCAATGTTTTAGTAAACAATTTGCAAAAAACTGCTTAAAAAAATTAGCAAAAAAAAAATTTTCTTAAAAAAGCAGTGAAAATTTTTTTGTAAAACAAATTAGCAAACAGAAAGGTTTTTTACTCAAAAATCAAGTTGATTTTTTTTAACTAAAAATATTAGCAAAAAAAAATGCTCTATCAAAAAATTAGCAAAAACAATTTTTTCACAAAAAATGTATCAAAAAAAAAAAAAAAAAACTTTTGACGAAACAAATCAGCAAAAAAAGTTTTTGTTATTTAAAAAATCAATATATATTTTTTTTCAAAAATAGTATTTTTTTGAAACAAAAAACTAGGTTGGAGAAAACGCACCCCTTGCCGGTGCACATGAGTACAGGCATCCCTCATATACACCCAGGTTTCTTCAAAACAATCATCCCAGTATGAAATTGAAAAAAATCTTAAGAACAAGATATATTCTCGTGATAATTGATATTGTTATTGAAACGCATTTTCAGTTGGTGGATGCTGTACTGGGATAAAGTTTAAATAAAGATAATGACCGAAATCGTAACACAATTAATCAAAAGGTTAAAAAAAGGAATGTATTTTTTTTTTTCTAATTTTACACATATGATAAACATTTTTGTATCACTTTTAATCATTTTTGTATTTTAAAATAATTGATTTTAACATTTTAATATTTCGAAATAATCGTTTACAACATTTTCGTATTGTCACATATCGTTATCATCACACATAAATAACACATTTAAGTTTGATTTCACGTTGTCCTTCAGACGGATTTAACTGAACACGTTGTCACAAAAAATACCTTCTTGGATTTCGCATGTTGAATTCATAACACGCGGGACGTCTGGCATATCCACAGGGGTGATTGTGAGTTCATGAAAAAATACCTGAAAGTTTTAAAGAGATGATGTGTGTGGGGGGAGGGGCACTTTTTTTCTTTAAACCAAGGCCCCTATTACTTAAAAACACCTCATATTATATAATTATATATACATAATAATTTTACAGTTACATAATTTATAATTACATAACAATATTATAATTATACATACATAATAAAACAAACAAGACTTTTTTTTCTAATAGTTTCAAATAGATTTTATTCAAAGTATTATGCATGCATTTAATTAAATTGAAAATGAGTAATAAAGTTATTTTTGAGCTGGTGTGGTAAATTATCCAAAAAAATTTTTTAGGAGAAAGTAAAAGTCTAACAGAGTTCGTTTTGCGAAAATATTTGTAAAGAAATGAAAGTTGCATTTGTTACTGAAAATATGGAAAAGAATTTATCTAGATGCAGTACCTATAAATCTCCTAATCAATACAATATGATCTGAGAGTCAAAGACTTCATATTTATTAATACTGAAGTGAAATACTACTTAAAGATGTTATGTATATGTGTTAAAAAACTTAAATAGCTGAAACAAAAATAAAATTTAACCAGAGATTCGGCATTTAAGTTTTTGACATTTGACACTCTTAAAGAGCATGGAATTTTGTTTAAAACTTGTATTTTAATGATTTAATTAAAATAAAAAGAAATGTTTTTTGTTTGCCTTTCAAGAAAGAATAGCAAGTATCAAAAATGAGAAATATCTGATTCTTGAAGCGGATGTAAAGAGATCGCAATTTTCAAAATTAAGGTGTTAAAAGTATGAAAATGGCATATAAAATAATTCAAACAAATTTACTTCAAATTTATAATTCAAAGCTCTTCCATGAATATATTATTTTTACAATCCACATAATTGAAGCACAAATAAAATTAAATTCAGAGCTTCAAATTTTAAATTTTTGACATTTTGATTTTTACAAAGGACCCAGAATTTCGCTTGAAACTTTTAAATTTATGATATTTTAATATAAATAAAGAGATATTTCATTTATTTGTCTCCTAACTTTGGGTAATGAATATCAAAAATGAGAAAAAAATCTATTCTTATATCGGATGCAAATCGATTGCATTGTTTAAAATGAAGGCATCAAAATCACCAAAGGTGCAAATAAAATAATTTATTTAAGTGAAAAGAAAATTGAATGGCATCTTAACGTTTCTATTTGATGAATATTATTAATAATTATCGGTATAATCACCGAAAATTTGAAAAAAGCAAAAAAAAAAAAAAAAAAAACGAGGTGGGAAGACAAAAGCCGAATTGAAAAATGGGTCATTCCATGTCAAGTGTACGAGTCGTCCCCACTCGACCCCCTCCTATTTTGATGAAATTTTTTTTGGAAGTACATATAAGACTTGCATGAAGCCGTACCAAATTATAGCTCCATAAGCGCTATAGTCCAGCCAATATAAATTATTTTGTAAAGGCCTCTTTTTCGTGTCTTGAAAAAAATGACCAAATCGTCAAGTTTGTGCTTTTATTGCTCGCGACCCAAGACGATTATATGACTCAAATTTGGCGATTCTGATCACTGTTTAGGGTAGAATAGCCCACTTGTGTAACAAAAGCTCAAAGCACTCTAGATTTTTTGCAATTTGCTGCCAAAGTTGGTAAAAAATCGTATTTTGGTAAATTTTGACCACACGTTATCAGTTTGTATCTGCTGAAAGAATGACTTTCTGAAGCTAATTATTTCCTCGTTTGTAGCCTGATAGTTCGTCCGAAAGGTTTGCAAGTGGCATCTTGATAGCTCAAATAATTACTGAATTATGCGAGTTGAAATTCCAGTCAAAAATTTTTTTTCTCAATTTTGTCTCAATTTCAAAGGGCAATATCTCAAAAGGGTCATCTTGAATTTCAATTTTCTTTACATCATTGGAAAGATCACACTTTTCTTAACCAAAAAACGTTATTCTTATTTTTGAGACAAACCAGTTTCAAGGGGATATTGCAGATCAAAAATGTGTACGTCTATCCAAGTGAAATCAAAGAAAAAAAGACATAGACATTAAAAGTTCATGTCAATCTGTTCTATTATAATTTACAGGAGCTATTGTACTTATGTTCTGATGAAAAAACCTTTTTTAGATATTTTTGAACATTAGTTTTTGTGTGCGCATCCGTAAAAACTCAAGAAATGGCAAAAAATAAAGTTTCGTTTTTAACAAAAAGAATTATTTTTTTATCGCTGGCTATAAGAGCTTGAGTCTTTTCCTATGTGTTATTTTAAAGCTCTTGAAATAAATTTCGGATGATATGTCACTTGGCAAGGTTGTAGGTCATTAATATTTCAAGGTCATAAAAAGCATTTTCCCATTTTTCATCATTTTTCTTTATAGGCAAATTGCAATCATAGGCTGAATATCCTAGACACATCCTCGGCAGTATAAAGAATGGATTTCCAATTACTATTTATCATATTTTCAATCACTATTGTTATCATTTACATGGCGGAAATAATTGCAATATTCAACTGTATTGAAAACTTTCGTTATTGCTTTTTAGAATGATGGCTTTAGAGTCACATTCTACATATTTTTTGTCACAGACACATCATATTAATTGTTTTATTTATTTATTTATCTCATTTATTAATTATTTTTATTTTTAATTTTTTGAAAAGGAAACAATGCTTTTTATGACCTTAATATATTAATGACACCTTGCAAAGTGACATATCATCCAAAATTCTGTTCTAAGAGTTTTAAGATAACTCCTAGAAAGTACTCAAGCTCTTATAGCAGCGATAAAAAAATAATTCTTTTTGTTAAAAACGAAACTTTATTTTTTGCCATTTCTTGAGTTTTTACGGATGCGCACACAAAAACTAAAGTTCAAAAATATCAAAAAATGCTTTTTTCATCAGAACATAAGTACAATATCTCCTTTAAATTTTATTTTGAGCAACTTGACATGAACTTTTAAGGTCTATGCTTTTTTTTTTTCTTTGATTTCACGGAGAATAACGTACACATTTTTGACCTGCAATATCCCCTTAAAACTGGTTTGTCTCAAAAATAAAACCAACGGTTTTTAGTTTAAAAAAATGTGTTCTTTCCAATAATGTAAAGAAAATTAAAATTCAAGAAGACCCTTTTGAGATATTGCCCTTTGAAATTGAGACAAAATTGAGAAAAAAATTTTTTGACTGGAATTTCAACTAGCATGATTCAGCAACTATTTGAGCTATCAAGATGCCACTTGCACACCTTTCGGACGAACTATCAGGCTACAAACGAGGAAAGAATTAGCTGCAGAAAGTCATTCTTTCAGCAGATACAAGCTGATGACGTATGGTCAAAATTTGCCAAAATACGATTTTTTACCAACTTTGGCAGGAAATTGCAAAAAATCTACAGTGCTTTGAGCTTGTTACACAAGTAGGCTATTCTACCATAAACAGTGATCAGAATCACCAAATTTGAGCCATATAATCGTCTTAGGTCGTGAGCAAGAAAAGCACAAACTTGACGATTTGTTCATTTTTTTCAAGACACGAAAAAGAGGCATTTACAAAATAATTTATATTGGCTGAACAATAGCACTTATGGAGCAAAAAATTGGTATGGCTTCATGAAAGTCTTATATGTACTTTCAAAAAAATTTTCATCAAAATCGGAGGGGGTCGAGTGGGGATTTTCTCGAAATTTGGGACACTTGACATGGAATGACCCAAATATTTTATTTCAGGTACTTTCCAACATGAAAATACCAGAATAGATCATGAAAATACCGGAACACAATCACCCCTGATATCCAGTAGTATAAAGATAAAAACGGCTGAAATTGGTAAAAACAGAAGAATCCGAAGCAGGGAAAAAGAGCGCACTCACCGTAAATAGATTGCGAAAAGTCGCCGTCAACATCATCGGTCGGAATCAAAAAGGTGAGCAAAAAAATCACGCAAACTGCGACAATTTTCAGCCCCCACATTCTAAAACAGTAACAGATGAAAGGTCAAATTATACACTACAAAAAATAAACTGTGGCTTTTACAGTACAATACTGGAAACAGAGGCTCGATTTAAAACTGTAGAATGCACAGTAATAAACTGTAAAATTAGCAATTTTAGTTTATTACTGCAAAATTAGCTGTATTATAACCGTAACAACAGTTTAATACTGCCAGCAGAGGTTCCATTTCAAGCTTGCAAGATGCACAATAATAGACTAAAACTAGCTATTTTGCCGTTTATTACTGTAAAAATAGCAGTTTTAGTTTATTAGTGTAAAATTATGATAAAATTAGCTGCATTATACTGTAAAAACAACAGTATGATACTTGCAGCAGATGTTCCAGTTTAAAACTGTAAAATGCAAAGTAATAAGCTGTAAAACTAGCAATTTTGCCTTTAATTACTGTAAAACTAGTAATTTTGCTTTCCATTACTGTAAATCTAGCAAAATTACAGTTTATTAATCTAAAACCAGTAATTTTGCTTTCCATTACTGTAAATCTAGCAAAGTTACAGTTTATTACTGTAAAATTAGTATAAAATTAACTGTATAATACTGTAAAATACAACAGTAAAATACTGACAGCAGAGGTTATAGTTTAAAACTGTATAATGCACAGTAATAAACTGTAAAACTAGCAATTTTGCCATTTATTACTGTAAAACAAGCAATTTTGTCGCTTATTACTGTAAAACAAGCAATCACTTATTACTGTAAAACTAGCAAATGTACAGTTTATTATTGTAAAACTAGCAATTTTAGTTTATTAATGTAAAATTACTATAAAATTATGCTGCAAAAACAACATTTGTTTTTTGCAACGCAACCAAGTGGTACGCAAGCAAAAAAAGGAGTGCTGTAGGGTACTGTAGCTTACCCATTGTGTATGCCGCCCCTCCAGCTCGCACTGTCTGAAACCATGAAGGTCAGTATGGCCAGTATGAAGTGAAACGAAGACAGCGACAGGCAAATCCGGTAGATTATAGACACGCCCAACACGTGCGAGCACATGTTGTTTAGAACCTTTCGGCACGTCGTCCCGTTCAAAACTGAAGGAAACTGCAGAGAATTTGGAGACGTGTCAAATGTGAATCAGCAACATTTAATTTGTTAAGTATAGTATAACACTGCAACTTCTGACTTCTACAGTTCGGAAAAATCTATAGTTCGGACATTTTTTCACCTTTCAAATTCTTAATTTCTTTTAATTACACGTTTAAAATTTGTTTTTAAACTTAAAATTTACATTACAATTAGCTATTATTATATTTATTTTCATAAAATACGACTTATTTTACATTTACTTTTGTTTTAGCGATTTATTATTCATAAACTCTATAATTCGTAAATTCCCAAAATTCGAAATTGACGCAGTCCGGACAATTCCGAATTAAAGATGAATTCATATTAGAATCATTCATATTATAATTCATATTAAAACTCAAAATCCATTGTATAGGTAAAAAAAAAGCTTTCCATTAGGGATGGACCGCATAGTGATTTTACCAGATACCGGATATCCGGCATTAGTTACATCACATGATCGCTTTTTTTTTATATAATGCAGCTTTAAAGCAATAAATCAAAGTTGTTTCATGCATCCTATCTTTAAGAACATGTTAAATACATTCAAATATAATTTTTAAAGTCTCTGAATTTTATTGACAGAAGTAGCGCTGCATATAAAATGAAACATTAGCATGTTGTGTTTTATTTGTAATATTGTGTATTTTTCAAAAGAGATAAACTTTAAAAAATAGATAGTAAGATATTTTTGTACATACTCATCGAACTTACTTAATTATTCTTAGATTAAATTTTAAAGCTTTTCTGTTTCAGATATCATTCCAATAGGTTTCTACACAAATGATAGTCATTAAATATTTCACCAATATTATATAAAATACATGATTGTTGATTTACAAAAAAGAAAATAAAATAAAAACTGAGCTAAGATTAATGCTGTTTTTTTTCCAAATTAATACATATATTATTAGAGTTTTATGAATTTAAACTTCATTACAAAGTAACACAGTTTTTTGTTTCAAATTTTGCAATTATATTAAACAGAATTTTGCTTTGAAATTCTTTGTTTTAAAGAATAATACACAGGTAATTTTTCTAACACACAAGAAAAAGAAAAGAAATTAAAACAAGACCAGGGCGTTAAAAAATAATCATTTTAAACTGATACTTAAAAAATAAACTAAAAATGTTATGTAATTCCAAAAAATAAAGGTACATATTTTCTAAAGATACAAATCAGTATCTTAAATATATTTTTAAGAGTTATGCTAAGCTTATTCACTTTTTGAAAATCAAATGAATAAACTTATACTTAAATAATCAACTTAAAATTTTACTTTTTTTCCAAAAAATTAAGATACACATTCTTAAGGGGTTACAGTACCTTTCTAACAAATTTCTTTAATTTAAGTGAAAAAGTTAATTCTTTGAAATATTTGTTTCTGCACTTGTTTAAAAATCAATAATTTATTTTCAAACATCAGAAATTTTGAAAACTTTTTTTGAAAATTTGAAAAATGTAAGAAAATTTCAGTTTTTTTAAAACCCTAAGGCTTTTTTGTTTTTGCACTAATTTCAAAATTTCTTTTTGCGAAATGATCACAAGGAAAACCTCAACAAATCTGTGCATTCAATTTCTTATATTTTGATTAGAAAATATTTTGTGACCTTTTATGTAAAAAATTCTTAGAAAATTTTGTTCTTCGAGGTTTAACAAACTCTAAAATTTTTTGTAATTTATAAAACGCTTATTCAATGCACAGTTTTGTTAAATATATTATCCTGAGTGCAAAAAATATTGCTTTAAAGTTATATCTTTAATAGAAAAAATTCCTTAGCATTTCTAGTAACATAGAAACACTAAAAACTGATCACCGAGAAAAAGCACTTTAAAGTTTGGCTTTTCCATTAGAACACATAGCATGTGTGCCCTAAAGTCACTCATAACTTTTTAAATAATTTAGTGAGAAGAATGCTGTTTTTTTCTGAGTGTTTTAAATAACTTTTACTTTTGAAATAAGCAATAAAAATTTTTTTTGTCTTTTTGTCATTTTTGAGGTACTGTAACCCCTTAAAATATGTAAATTATCATTTTAAATTCATTAAGAGTCATGCTAAACACATTCACTTTTTTAAAAACAAACTAATAAACTAATTCTTAAGCAATCACTTTGAAATTTAACTTCGTTTTGAAAAAATAAAGACATTCTTAGATGCAAATTAACATCTATATATATGTGTATGGGTAATTCAAGCGAAAATGGTACAAATCATGTCTGAAATTGTCGAGTTAAGTTTATCAAATTAAATGATAACCCCCGACAAGTAATCATTGTTAAAAAGGAATCTCTGTTTATTTGTGCATAATAAAGTGTAAATGAGTCATTCGTGAAGGAGTTTTGAATAGTTTGACCATTTTGTGTAACAGAGGAGACAAATGAGGGTTTAAAAATATCTTCCTAATCGTAAAGAAAAGTTCATTACAGAATAACTATAAAACGGGCTGAACATTATAAAACTAATTCTGTTTGCAATTTCAAGAAAAAAAAATTTTTCCACCATTAATGCCACTTGCAGAGTGGACATCCAAGAGTTCAAATTAACTTTCATCAGAAAAGAATTAGGCTCATCTTGGTTGCTGACTATAATTCAATGTAGCAAAGTAATTACAGCAGATGTACTACTTATACTTCTTTAAAAATATATCAGATGTAATGCAATGGTTTATTTTATTTCTGAAAGGCTTGCAACAGAGTAGGCAATTCGAAACTTAAAAAATCTAGGGACAAAGATAAATAAGTACTTTTCCAAGATTTCTTTTTTACATACATAAAAATCAGCAGAAATTGTGTCAAAAGCATTTCTTGCACTGTGTAGTGCAATTGATTTTGTTGTTGCATTTCAGCTTAATCTTAAATTGCATATTAAGTCCTAGCAATTTGAAGCTGGGACAAGTCATTTTTTCCTTAATACTTGATTACACACAATTAAATAGAGAACAAATAAAAAAAATACAATTAATTGGTGGTAAATATTAAAATTGATTACAGAAATTCTAAAGTATCGGGACTGATTTGTACCATTTTCGCTGAAATGACCCATATATTATTATTATTATTATTATTATTATTATTATTATTATTATTAAAAAATACTCTAAACATGTTCACTTAAAAAGAATCAATAAACTTACGTTTAAATAATTAATTTAAAATTTTACTTAAATTCAAAAAAATAAAGATACACTTTCTTAAGATGAAAATTAATATCCTAAATACAGTCTAGTTTCAATAACTAGAAGTCCCAAGGGACTGGTGAAAAGCTTAGAGATATTAGTAGTTCAAGTTACAAGAAGTTCCTACCGCCTTTTCAAAAATTTGGGACCGAATGAAACCTTTGAAATAAAGGTATATTTGAGTTCTCCCAACTCGATTGAACATTAATCAGGGTCATACTGAACATGTTCTCGAGTAGCTACCGATCAGTGCAACAGATATGAACAGGTTTTAATAGCAGAGAAATATCTTTTCTGAAAGAAAGGGATTACAAAAAAAGAAAGAACGAAAAAGTGCAAGATTGAAAGTTTCTTTACACACATTCAAACTCTCTTTCAAAAAAAAAAGCATGGCTAAGTCGCGATGATTCATGGGAGCGATTTTTACGTTGTCTAGAAGAACACTTTAGCCAATGTTGGATAGTTTATTTATTGTTTGTTATTTTCTATCATAATAAAGCAATAATAGTGGGAAAGTGAAAAACATCCAATTCAGTGGTCGGAAGTAGAGCGCTACAAGTAGCGAAACTACTGTAGTAGGTACATTTTTAGTAGTTTGTAGTGTAGTGCACTACTTTTTAAAAAAGTAGAGTAGTGAGTAGCGCGATACAAAAAAATCGTAGTTTGTAGCGATTTCTGGAAACTACTTTTAAATTAAAAATAAATAAATAAATAAATGAAAAAAAAAAGAGAACGAAGGAAACAAAACAAGGTTTAATTGACTCTAACTGGTGCAAATCTTGCACGAGAACAGCAGTGAACACAATGAGAAATAAGAAACATAAAAATATGAGCTGGTTTCACCACTTTGGATCCAGCGCGAGTTTAAGTGTTTGAGTGGTTGTCTTTTCTGGCTAGTAATCGCATTTTGGTAATTTTTCACTGTGAGCAATTATTAGAGGCAAGTGGATTTGGCAAAGCTTAGCAAGGTGCCAAAACTTTTTTCTGGTAACCCTTCTCCGCAACAATGAAAAATTGAAAGTAAAAGTTAATGAATTGGATCCAAAGTGGTGAAACTTAATCTTGATGCGTCGGCCTATGTATACAGCGGCTCTCGGTACATCATTTGGCGAAATACATTCTATCTGTTTAATGTCATTGGTTTATTTGGCATCATAATTTTTATATTCCTTCAAATAATTTCCATGTTCCTAAATATACCCTGGCAAAAAAAAAAAAAAAAAAAATGAAGGTTGAATTCTTTCAATTTTTCAACTTTTAAATCCTTTATTGTTTATTGTGGTGAATATTCTTAAACATTGTAAAAAAAAATCTAAAAAGCACAAATTTTAGCAAAAAAAAAAAAAAAAAAAAAGGAACAAAAAAGAAAAGTAACAAATAAATTCAAAGACAATTTCTAGTTCTATTCTATATTGAAATGAGTTAATTTATTTAAACCATTTTTCGAATTTTTTCGGTCGAACTTCAAATGGTGTATGCTTTTTAAAAATTTATTTTTTAAAAAGTAGCGAAGTAGCGACTACAATTCAAAAGTAGTTTGTAGTCACTACATTTAAAAAAAAACAGTTGTAGTTGTAGCTAACTACATTTATAACAAAGTAGTTGTAGTTCGCTACAAAATAAATGTAGTTTTTCCAACCACTGATCCAATTGCAACATCATTGGGTGTAAAAAGATCTAATTTTTCGTTGGAAGTACGAAAACTAAAAATAAAAAAAATCAATAAACAAACATTTTTGAGAATTTATATTAAAAGCCACGGTGATCAATTTTATGAACTAACTATATGTTCGTAAGTTTTTTCCACCCTCTTGTCCCACATTAGTTCTTGAAGGTTTGTAGCTTTTTTTTTCTAAATATTTTAACTAAAATATTTTTTAAAAGCTGAAGACGATCATACTTTATCAGAAAATCGTGAAAAATTAAATATGCAAAATGCTTCCACGTCCAGTACTAAGTCGGGGGTATAACATGTATGTTTTATTTTAAAAACAAAAATTGGTAAAGGAAACATGAAAAGTAATTCCATCATTGAAAAGTTTTATCAAACAATGAAATTTCTTACTGGGAATTTTTCAAAAAAAAATTTTCAATAAAGCCTTTACGTTATACCCGATAACCCTCACATCAATTCCGTATATCTCCCACATCAATACCGGATATTCTGCAAAAATCTTTAGGGTATTCGCATCCGAAGGGGTCAGCCGCATCAGATACCGGATAATTAAAAAACCAGCCGGCTAGGCCGGATACCGGATAGTTACCGGTCCATCCCAACTTTCCATTGATATATTACATGACTTTCTTACAACAGATTTAAACTACCAATTGCCCCAAAAAGGTTTAAAAATCGCTATTTTTCCAGTAAAAGTGTGATGCGCAGTAAAAACGCAACCACTCTTAGCTGCCAGATGCTGCTCAGAAGAGCATGGGGAAAGATATATGAAAGAGCCAGACGTCTTAAAATAATGTCTCTAAAACAGGGTTGATAAAAATCACGATTTTTTTTTTAATCAAAAAAATCCGATTTATTTGATCTAAATCAGATTTTTTTTATTTAAATTGGATTTTTTTTGTTTATTTTTTTTTTTTAATTGCTTCTTTTATACATTTTTTTCTTGGATACTAACAGCTTCCACTTTTCAAGTTCAATATCTAAATTCAATTTTTTTAATACATGTAATTAAAAATTTTGATTTGAATACTAATGATCGGCCGCATGAGAAAAGAAAAAAAAAAACAATTGATTGTGCACGTGATGCATCGATGCTGGCCGTTATAATAATTTTACGACCAGAAAATAAAAGTGATTATCCGAAAGCAGATGATTTACCAAAACATGAAAAAATAGCGATCATAAATTTGCCTCTCAAGCGAAAATCGGTGGATCATCGTGAACTGCGCCAAATTCATTTATTTAACTCTTTTTTAAAGACCCATAAAATAAATTCTACGATTAAAGAAAGAAACACCTGCATCTTGACTTTCAAATATTTAATAAACTTCAACAGGGACTGAAAATTAATTATTTATTTTTTTAAACGTTAAGAGGATAGTATGACAAGTGTATTTTTAAATGAATACCTTAATAGCTTAACTCCTAACAGCTAAATTGCAACTAACTTTTAACAGAAGCAACTTGTTTTACATATCCTTTGCATTTTCTTTTTTAATTTTATTGATATCATGATTTTTTCCTTTGGTTTAAATTGTTCCTTTTTAAAAACAGTATGAATCGTTCTTTTTTTGCGTAAAAAATCGTTTATAATTAATATTTGCTTGTTAATTGGTTTTTTCTAATAAAAATACTCTGAACTTCATGCCTATCAAATTCATTCTTTTGAATTAAAAATCATGATTTAAATCAATGATTTATTTAAAAAAATCAGCTGATTTAAATCAACGATTTTTTAATCAACGATTTAAATCAACTGATTTAAATCATAATTTAAATTGCGTTGATTTAAACCGCTCAACAATGCTTTAAAAGGTTGTTAGCTCTGAGACTATAACGTAAATCTGCAACATCTATTTTCTGAAATAATACACATAGACTGGACCAGTGTTCGAAATGAGCGGTTATTATTTTTTGCACAATAACTTACCGCATTCAGAATCCCTTCGTGTACGCTGGGGGTGAGCATCAGGTGCATGAGTACGAATCCCACGAACAGGAACAGAGTGTACATGGCGCAAGTGGACAGTGACTCCGGGATTGCGGGCAGGGAATTGCAGCAGAGTCTTGCGGGCCGACGCCCGCAACAGCATCCAATCTATGTGAAGACCATGGTTTGAAAATATAATATAGCTACAAATCTTGTAAATAGTGGTTTAGAACCTCTTAACAAGGGCGGATCCAGAAATGTTCCAAGGGAAGGGCGATTTTTTTCCCTACTTGCCCCCCTCCTTTTTTACCACATATCCTGGTTAACACATATTTATTACAAATGTTTCTTTCTTCAATTTCAAAAAAATTCCAGATCAGAGACCCGATTCCGAACCACTTCTCATAATATCTCTGAAGATCATCTAGAATTGCCATTTTTGAACTTCAAAGTCGAAAAACTTCTGGAGAAGAGTCCCTTAAGGGAGGGGCGATCGCCCCCCTCACCCTCCCCCCTTGTATCCGAACCTGCCTCTCAATAAGGGATACTAATGGGATCAGGGCCCAATACAGGCTGATTGTACAACCGCTTTTCGGAACCTTCACTAAAATCATTTTTTGAAATCCGTACTTTCACAAGAATTAAGCATAAAAATCGGCATCTTCACAAAAAAAAAAAAACATAAAACCATTGGCACATTCATAAAAAAATATTAAAAAATCAATTGTTTAAAATAAAATTTATCATAGAATAGAATGCTTAACTGATTTGTATGACCATCAGATGAGTAACGACTTTTTAGTTGCATCTTCACCCATTTTTCACGTAAGTGAAACAAAATTTTAGTGCAATCTTTTAGCATCGGTTTTTGGGTTGACATTTTTTTTTTATAATTTCTTGAACAGTATACAATAGCAAGCTTATTGAGCTCAAACACAACAGTATTTTTTGCCCCCCCCCCCCCCAAATAAAAAAAAATTTGTTTTAAACAGTCAATGACATAGCACTTCTTAAGAAAATTACGTTTTTCTGTTACAAAATTTAAGTGTCCAATAAAAAATCATCAAACCAAAGGGTGTAATTGGGAAGCGGAGGGGGGGGGGGAGGCTGAGACTTTCATAATGATAGAATGCTGATGTCATACTTTCACAGAAGTAGGTTGTAAAACAAAAATTCTGGATTGGGCCCTGGGACTAATTTTCTTCCCTTGAATGGAGGTGTCCCTCATTCGGAGGTACATGAATTGATCCATACCGTTTACTTAACACAGCATAGCATCATAATAAACATAAACTATTTACATTCAAGGTTTACTTAATATGTTTCATATATGGTAGATAAAATTCAAAATTATTCTAATTAAAAAATATATACCATTTTAAAAATTAAAATTTAATCAAAAATTGAGTAGAATCAAAGTTTTGTAATTAATAGAAATTAACTTGAAGTAATTGGTTGCATGGATTTGTTTCATGTCATGTCATGTCATTTACAACACAATGTAATGCATATAACACGGTGGTTTTACATTAAAATTTTTGTAACAAGTTTCTCATCGGCAATATCTGTCACAGCCAGGGGCGTGCTTAGAGTTTTAGCGGCCCTGTGCAAAATTTGTTTTAATAGTCCAAGAAATAAACATTTTTTTTTATTTATTTATTTCTTCGCTCTCATAAAACATAATACATTTAAATTATTACACACCGCAATATGCACCAATCCCAACACATAAAAACCGGAAATTATTTTGACATTTTACTGTAAAATTGCTATATTGTGTGAATTAAAAATAAAAAGAAAGAAAGAAAAGACAGACACAGCCATAATTTAATAAGAACAAACATTTATTTAGAAAGAAGAAAAATCTAGAAATTAATAAATAAATAAAATAAGTGATTTAATGAGGAATAATTTTTCTAGCTTTTTGAGCAGCAAATTCATCAATTAAGTTTGAAAAATTTAAAGAAATACAAAAATCATTCTCAATCGATATTAGTGCTAGAGCATTAGTCATAATAGATCTTAAATATGTTTTTTAATTTATTTTAGCTTTGAGAATGAAGGTTCTGCCGAGACAACTGTAGCTGAAATAGTTAGAAAATTCGTAAATCAATAACAAAATTTAGAAAAACATTTTGGAAACTGTTTTCAAACAAATATTTAAGTGGTTAAAATTAAAGTTTCTTTGGAATAAAATTTATAAAAACTTTTAACTCTGCGTATAAATCGGTTCCATTCACATCATCTAATTCTAACGCCAAGTTATTACAATTAGTTATTAAATCCTACTCTTCCAAAGTTTTTAATGCTGGAGTACTGCAAAAAAATTCAAATTCTTGTTGATGTCTTTTTTTTTTTTTTTTTTTGAAAATGCTCCTAGGTGTACATAAAAGATTGACAAGTAAGAAAATTGTTTGTTAATACTTTTTCTACGAAGAGGTGTTAACAGGAGGATAAGAAATTTCATTAGTATTCATTTCCAATGATAGAAAGCTAAATCTTTCGCTGCAATTTCAGAATTTTAAGATGGATACAAAGGAATGACGATCTCTTCCTTGAGGGGCCCTACGTCAGCACTTTTACAATATTTAATCTTAAAATATGGAATTTTAGGCAATCTTCGACTATGTTTTCGTTGGGATGAAGGCTCCTCTATCCGGAAAAGTTTCGAAATTAAATACAAAAAGAAAGGGGGGGGGGGGCAATTGCAGTTCGTCTTTGATGACACTTGGGACAGAATTGTTGTTCTGGATTCTTCCGTCTTCCCCGAAACATTTTTAAAATTGTAATTAAAAAAAAAAAACGCAATTTTTAAACGATCTCTGATGATGCCAGGAGGGAAGAAGTTCGGGGACACAAACCCGAAAGTTCTCTCCCCACAATTTTCGGTATAGATTAAAAAAATTAAAAACGTAATTTTAGATGACTTCGATGATTTTAGGGGAAGAGAGGATTCAAGTCAGGGAGAACAGAAGTTAGAGGACACAACCCGGAGAATTCTCTCCCACAATTTTTCGGTATTGAAATTTAGAAGTAAAATACAAAAACCGTAATTTTTGATGACTTCGATGATATTAAAAGATGCTATGATTCAGGGGTTTAATTCCGGAAATGTTTCAGAATTAAAAGACTGAAATTTTGTAATCAAGAGATCTAAACTACGGTATGTAAGTAAAGAGTAAGTAATATTAAAAAAATCTCCCCTCCCTTGAGAAATTTTTAAATCCGCTCTTGAGAATTTCAAAGTCAGTGTTTTTCAACTTTTCTAAAAAAAATAAGCTTTTTCTCTATTAACTGAACAGCAGTATTTAACTTTATAGTAGAATTTTGCTTTGCTTTCCTAACGAAATTAATTTAAACAAGCAATTCGTATCATATACATAAAGAAGTGAGAAATTTTAAATTCGGTTTTGCATTTTGACCCCGTTGCAATTTCCGATATCTTAACTAATTTATCATAAATATCCGCCAATTTGAAATCTAATATCTTTGATACTTTCTATTTGGCATTCCCATCTTGTGTTAGATAAAGGCTCAATAGTAACATTTTTTACATACCGCTTTAGAATGTCCCATCGCTGAGTAGAAGTAGAAAATAAGATTTATATTTGCTGAATTATTCCAAAAGACAAGTTTGCCTCTGGCAGAGAAACTAATTGAAGAATTGGAGACACCGCCAAAAGCGGTTTGTATTTTAGATATTTTGAAAGTTTAAAAAAATAGTTTGAAGGAAAAAGTTTTTTTTTTATTCAAAGTTTTTTTTCTCCACGTGCACACAAAAATATTTTCTTTTGTAATATTTTAGCTGCCCCAAAATTTCAAAATATTTTAGCGGTCCTGTGCGGTTGCACAGTTTGCCACCCCCTAAGAACGGCCCTGGTCACAGCTGAACACATATGAATAAATAGGGAAATGTATGACAGGAAAATCTCGGCAAGAATTTTAAAATACATATTTGTTTCTTTCAATGAATGTCTATGTCAAAATAAACTGTTAGTTTTTCGTTCAAAGAATGGCCTTGATCCGGTCCCCAAGTTCAATGGCGTACCCCCCCCCCCCCCAAAAAAAAAAAAGTTTTCACAACATCCTTGTGCTTTTTATTTCTACCCGTCTTTTTTATTTTATTTTTTTTTTTTAAATATTTACTTATTTTTTTAAATTATAACTCATTTTTTTATATATTAATTTTTTTTAAGTTCAAATTAGAGGCAGAATAGAATAGCTTTTTTCAATTTCCAGACATTCCAAGCACACACGTGCACACAAAAATAAATAAATAAATAATAAAGAAATAATTTAAATTAAAAAAATAAATGAATAAATAGTTTAAATAAATAAATTAGTTTAAAAAGATCCCCCCCCCCCAAAAATTTTGATGGCTCAACTTGAACCAAAATGCTTCCCTGCAGGCATCCCTGCCTTCATCTTCTATAAATTCAATATTTTTTATGCATTATGTATTATAATTGTTCTCAATGATTGTCAGAGTCTCTTATTCAGAGGTAAATACAATGGAAGCCCTTAGTTAAAGGGACTGGGAAAAGAAAAAGTGTCCCTCAAAAAGAGGTGTCCCTTAGACAAAGGCACTACTGTGTGTATTTTTATACTTGTTCTATTTTTGTTCCTTGAATTCACTGTATATCCAATTAACCCTTGTTCTGTCGCAAAATTAACTTTTTATAATTTATGCATGGCCCCCTTGTAACTTTTGCAATTTGTATATCTTTCCCTAAAAGAACATTTGTGAATGAGAGTTCCTTTGAAAGTTGTGGAAATGTCCTTGAGACAGGGTTCGCCAAAGGGGGGCCAGCCCGAAAAAACCCACCCGGGTTTTTAGGGCTGGGCCCAATTGAAAAAACCCACTATGTCGGTAAAGTGGGTTTTTAAAAATTGACTGAGTATTGAAACATTTATTTTAGAAACGAACTAAATACAGTGAACTCCCCCTTATGTGCCGGCCCAAGGGACCAATAGAAAAAGAGGCACATAAGTGAGAAAGACACATAAGAGAAAGCCTATTCAAAAGTCTAAAACGGAGCATAAGTTCTAGTGAGAGCAAAGCTTAGAATGTTTCTATAGAGAGTAGGTAGATATTGATAAAGGGTTGGGCAAATTACTGAATTGCAACGTAACTAATATGATTAAAAGGAAACAAAATCTATAGCATACCTACATAAAAATCCTTTCACTTCAAAATAATCCATAATAGACATCTTTGTTTATTTTTGCCCTTGGAATTAAAATGAGTTTTTTTCAAGTTAGCACAAATAGGAAAAGGGAGTTTCATTAGCCGAATTAATGTGCAAACTTCACGAATATTATTTACAGCTTCTAATGTTTTTATATGATTTAGCGGTGCTTTTTCTTCATCTTCTTCAGTACCATACATCTACAGTACCATACATCATTTTATTAGCGATATTCTTCAGTATCTCTTAATTCTTTCGTTACTAAATTTTCATGCTTGTATTAAATTTATTAAAAAGAATGAACAAGTCCGTGAGCTACTTGAGAACTGCATTATTTTTTGTCAGAACTCATTTCAAACTTAATTTCGGAATTGCAAAATGATCAGCTAGTTTTCTAGTCGTTGAAAAGCAAATTTCACAGCTTTCACTTTCACGCAGGGACAATTTCGTCGTTTCAATATTTGGTTAAAAGCATGATTGAAAGGAAAGTCTTAAATGACTCACAAGTCAAAAGTTTGCAAACTGGATACCTGAAGTGCTTAAGCCACCGGAAAAGAAGGGGGTTGGGGGAGCTTTAGGGGTGAAACCTCAAGGGAGAGTTGCACACACCCGTCCCACTTCAAATTCTACTGAAGTTGTCACTAAACAAGCCTTTCATTCACGGAGCTGAAAGAAAAGGTGTGCATTGTTTCTCT
>JAXGGA010003857.1:0-96245 GCA_038373865.1 Uloborus plumipes
TACCAAGACTTTGTGAATAAAAGCAATAAATAAAAGTAAACACAATTGAAAAACAAAAACGCACACAGCACAGGGGGGATCTGCAATAGTGAACAGTGAGGGTGCCATTATGCTCTCCTATACGGTTCCATCTTTCACCCGCGCTGCTCGTTGAATTGAGGGTGCCAGTTTTTCACCCAAGCCAAGGGTGAAATCTCGGCACCCTACTGGGTGCCGCTCCTGTTACAAGCGTTTCACCCCGGAAAGGTGCCAATTGCAACCATTAGTTTTAACAGTGTAATTTTATAATTACAACGCATATTTTTAAAATTTGTTTTTTTGTTCCAGTTCCAGTGTAGTTTACCTGTTTGCCTTAGTTTACGAGAATATCGAATATATAAAACTTTGTCTTGAACTTGGTGGCGATAGCTTCTGAGTAATTTTCTCAAACTTTCTCTTTAATTCGAGAGAACTCGCGCTGTTATTTGTCACACGAGCGCTCGCGCGGGGTCCAAAAACGACCCCAGTGCTCGCAAAAGATCCCCTTTTTTGCAAGAATGGAAAGAGTTTAGGAAAATTCAGACCACACCCTCACATCAACCAAGGACGCAATTGCAGCTGCCGAAAAGATGGTTTCCTCATCTGGCTATGAAATTCCAAGAAATGGGAAGGGGGATGGCTGGGGTCGTTTTCGACCCCGCGCGAACTCTCGCGAGTTAATATGCAGCGCGAAAATGAAAGGCCAAAAAATTGTGATCAGGAGAATAGTGTTGGGCAAGGCGTTTCCATTCCATTAGTCTCTGGCTGCCACAGCGTAAGAAAGAAGTCAAAAAGCGAGAGATATATTTTTCTCCGAAACTCAGACCTTTTCCTTTTTTGACCATAAAACGACTACATTTTAACATGTTCCTCCTCGAAATTTAACCATGTCTTCCACGAAATGTTTTCAGGCTACGCTTGTCCCCACACGGCTTTCTAGCACTCTTATCACTGCAATGAAGGGATCTGTACTGAATGACCCCTATCTTTTCGAAATCTATCTCTTTTTGGAAAATAAATGATCAGATGATTTTTAAAATTTTGACGTATCGTCGCTTGGCGACTTTGAGATTGGTATAACTTTCAGACAAGTAATCTTCATCTCTTCCTCGCTTACAAATTTCCTTTCGGTCGCAATTGGGTTGTTATTGATTGCCCAGATGGTAGGTTTTGATGATCGATATGATCTCAGAATCTGAAATGCTGTACTTCAACATTATCGCCGGAAAAAGGAACGACACTATTGAGTGTGCGGGGGAAAATTCCTAACGTGTCCTGAATTAAATCGATAAGTTATAAGTTGAATCTTGTTTACAGTTCAAAAGCTATCAAGGTTCTTTTTTTCACATAGCTCAATATAATTGTCATACTGTAAACACAGCGTAGATGCTTTGCAAGCTTTAGACATTTCAAATGTGCTCTACTTTAGTTACCTATTTGTCTTTGTTTACCATAATATCAAAAATTGCTGCTACAGTTTTGCAATGGGCACCTAGATAAGTAGGCAAAACTTTTTTAAAAAAGGAGCTCGGTCCTTTCTAAATAAATACTGATGATCATGGATCACTAAATAATGAACAGAACATTTTTTTTGTGCACGTTTTAGACGTTTTAATTTCGCTTTCTTCCAGATCTACCCGTTTTCATTTTCAAAACATCGAGGGTTTTTATTAAAAATTTGACAGCTGGGTCTTAACACGTGGATAGAAATAAGTCAAGCTAAAGTTTAAAAAAAAAAGTATAAAAAAGCACCAAATTGCCATTTTTAGACAATTTGTACTTCCTTTAATTATTATTATTATTCATTATTATTAGTTACATATTGCAACTCAAAACGTTTTTGCTTATTTTTCATTTAATTCATTATCATCGATCCCTGAATAATAAAAAACGCACCACTTCATAAATAGAACCTAGTTTTCTTTTCTTTTTTTTTGCTTTCAAGTTTTAGAAATTTAATTGTCAGGTACACATCTTCTTACACAGAATAGGTGTATAAGGAAATAAAATATGACTGTTTTGAGTTGGGCGGGGGGGGGGGGGGGTGAACTTGGTGTTTTAACTTCAAAAACTGGAAGAGCTGAACGGATATTTGTTTGCACGAGGTATGAAGATGTAAATGCTTACAAAAAATTTCTTGCGATCTTCCAAAAGTAAAATAAGTTGACGATATGTTTTTCTGAAGACAGAAATATTGATATCCTTTCCTAAACTCTACCTTAAGCTCTTCATTAGTGGTTATTCTAATCAGCTCTTCTTGTAAAATTTCGATTCTTCAATGTCCTTAAAAAATATTAATAATCCACTAAGACGTCAGTGTCAATTTTTTTCTTTAAATAATAATAATAGAAACCTTGTCAAGCATGATCCTTTTAACAGCCACACTGTTAAAACTAATGGTTGCAATTGGCACCTTTCCGGGGTGAAACGCTTGTAACAGGAGCGGCACCCAGTAGGGTGCCGAGATTTCACCCTTGGCTTGGGTGAAAAACTGGCACCCTCAATTCAACGAGCAGCGCGGGTGAAAGATGGAACCGTATAGGAGAGCATAATGGCACCCTCACTGTTCACTATTGCAGATCCCCCCTGTGCTGTGTGCGTTTTTGTTTTTCAATTGTGTTTACTTTTATTTATTGCTTTTATTCACAAAGTCTTGGTACATTTTCACCTTGAATTCCGATTTGAAAATGATCGAAACTTGTAATTTAAGGCATTTTCTCACAGTTCAGACTTTCCAACATATTTTAAAAGAATTCGTGACTTGAATTAAACTCAGTAGTTTTAAAATGCTATTGACATTTACTGCAGCATTATCTGTACCGAAAATGAAGAGGGAAGGTATTTTATGGATCCCTTTCAAAAACAATCAAAAATATTCAGTTGTATTATTCTATCAATAAAAAATTGAATCGCTTCATTAACTTATAAAATTTTAATCAAGGGTAACAACATATTAATAAGTATGTATAGTTCGACATTTAAATATCTTTATGGAATAAAATATATCGGGTATTTGAAAAGCAGTGTTTGTTAAACGTCAAGTTTCTCGACAGATTAAAAATCGAAATATATTTTAAGGATCAATTCAACTGATGGAACAAAAAAAGTAAGCTCTGGCAATAACGAACTCAGCATTTGTTATCAATAACGCCAACGAAAGATATTAGCGACAGCACGAAATGAATGGCATTAAAATAGCATATACATATACGTATGATAAAAACAAATAAGAAAGAAAGAAAGAGTCATTCAGAGTTTCTTTTTTTTTCCTTCCCTTCGCGTTCTGCTGCTTGTTTGTATCTGCACGGCAAAAGAGATTCGCTGCACGGAGATAAATTTCCGTTCGTACACTTTGAAATGATTGTACAAATATGTTGGAAATTCTTAGAACTATTATCAAATGCATGTACTTACGTGAGAATTCGAAGACTAATATGAAGAATTAATCCATTTTTGTAATAAACTCAAGGTGAAATCCAAGACTGTGAAAACACTGTACCGAAAATTCTGTCGTGTCGACGTAAACAAGATGTCCGCCATTCAAATGGTTGATGATGATGATGAGACCTTGCGCAGGCGCATTCTGTCAAAGGTGCCTTTTGGTACGGCGAGATGTCTCACTGAGCATGCGCAAGCTTCATTCACCCCAAAGGGTGCCGATGGGAGGCTTTTTAGTGCGGTAAGAGCATTTCAAATTCGCTGTGGCACCCCATGGCACCTTGCTTTCACCCAAACTTTCATATTGGCACCCCTGCGTCACCCGTACTTTTTACAGTGCAGTGTATTTCAAAGTGAAAAAGTAATTAATTAAAGTTCTCATCATTTTCTTCATACAACTGCGCAAATAATTTACAGTGTTAAGTAATATTAGGAATTTTGTTAATAGCGTTTATTACAAATTGTAGCGATAGATGCAGGCTATGCTCAGATTTTTTGCTAATGATCCTGGCTTGTGGACCCCTATTTGTATCTCGAGGACCCCTATTTGTATCTCGAGGACCCCCAACTCTTTATTTAGTTTATATAGACACCTTACAAACTCGAGGGGACCCATGGGGTCCCTGCGGACCACTTTGGGAGCCACTGCTTTATACCTTCAACCTTTTCTTTAAGAAACTTTCTTCGTGAATGCTGTTTTTCTACTCTCTCAGTAAAAATAAAAGATGGTTTAAAATAAAATAACATTTAATTACGACACACGGCACAATAAAGGTCTTACATACACGTATATGGAATATAAAGTACATTGCATACTACCCTAGCCTCTATATGACATAACTTGGATAAACTTAACTCATATCGTTTACTTACAATGCACGCTCGCAGCAGCATTAACTATCAGGAAAAGCTTCTATCTTAGACTCTGTGTGTGTGTGTTTCATTCTCACTATATAACTCTTTCCCTTTCTCTAACTCTATTGCCTTCGGAAACTGAGCACTGCTTATCAGTAACGGAAAGCCAAGCAATTTGCATGAGCTTCGGTAAAAGGTTATTGCTGCGTTTCAAGCATTCAAATTAGATTTGACTATTTCCAAAACATATTCAAATTGTGCTGTAAAAATTATAATAGAATCAAAACAAGAACAGTCATTCAGAATAACTTTGAACCACTCTGGTTTACAGTACGTCACTTTAATTCTTTTTCCCAATTATTTTGATCAAACATGTTAGTATACTAAACGATCCTTTAATAAAGTGCGGAAATGTACGTCATTTTGACTCGACGGATCTTGATCGCCAGGAAAAGGATCTTTTGACTGATCTTGACAGTTTGAAAAAAAAAAATGTCGTCAAATGCCATGCTTCTAATATAACTATTTTTGTCTTTAACAGGGCCGCCGAGAGCTAAGACGGGCCCCTTGACAGTTTTGTTCACAGAAACGTCTTCCATCCATAAAACTTACAATTAATGTTATTCCGTTTCCGAAGCTGCCCTTCTGAGGGCCAGGCCTCTAATTCGCGACTTGACAGACATGGCCTCTCTTCGAAGCAGGGCGTCGGAGTCAGAGTCAGACTGATTTTGTGGGAAAGGAGTCGGAGTCAGGCTCATTTTGTGGTGGAGGAGTTCTAGTCGATACTTTTTCCTCAGGTTCCGTAACTCGAGTCGGAGTTGTACTGATTTTGAAGTAAATGAGTCAGAGTTGGAGTCGAAAATGTTCTGAAATTCCCAGAGTCGAGCTCGACCGTTTTCTCTCCGATTCAGGGGTGCTGCTCCCGAGAACTGCAGCGATTTTTGTTGTGCAATACGTGTTCTAGTGCAAATCTCGTGTGCAATGTGTTAACTATAGTTGGGCAAACCTAACCTCGCAGCTGTGGGAATTCTACGCAGATCCTAATCACAGCATTACGACGTTGCCAGGTTAAATTTACCCCAACCATAGTTTTATATTATTCATTAACAATTAGATACATAATGTACACATTTTCACTTTTGTTTCTGCCTCATAATTCTCCTTCTTTGGCTCATTCTATAATAGCTGATTTAATTTCATGTCATGGTTTTGCCATGATGCAAAGCAACACTGGAAATACAATGTAGAATCCCTGATTAAAATCTCCACTGCAAACTAAAATAAATAGCGGCTTAAAACCTCATTATCGTGACGAAATGTTATTCCGAGAGGCTATTAATTTCTCAACCATTTAACTTTTTGCTCAATGACAATTTGAAAAAGAGGCAACGACGCGATTTGCCCGTTCCATTTGTCTTCATCATCGAACCTGGAGGCCGAGCATTTGTGGACTGCGATGCTTTTACGAGCGCCGAGCAGTCAAGAGGCCTAATTTATGGTACAAGCTCGGGTCTCGGGCCATAAAACAACGGGGCACTAAACAATGAAACTGGACAAATGAGCAAATCGGAGTTCGACGATGACTTCATTTGGTAGCGATTAGGGTTAAACGAATTGCAGTTACGTGCGCGGAATAAGGCTCCATATGAAAATGAAGGTTGGAGTTTTTTGAGGCTGCCCTCTGTAGCTTAATCTTACTGGTAAAGCTTGTTAGATTTTTTAAAAAAATTTATTACTAAGTTAGTCTAATCCTTAGTAACTACTTTTATAAATGAATATTGTCACGTAGTGTCTTAAAGAATACTAAATTTCGTTATTGTATCACTTATGTGTTTATTGTGCATGAGGGGTTGATATTTAGGCTATCCTAATTTAAGAATAAAGCCTGCTTACGTTTTTTCTTTTTTTTCTGTTATAAATAAATTAGTACAATCCATAGTATCTACTTTTTGTAATAAATATTATCGTATAGTGTCTTAGAAAAATTAACTTTCACTTTTATACCACTAATGTATTTCTTGTTGAATGAAAGTTGTTTTTTTTTCCTTAGGCTGTTCTGGCTTAATCTTATTGATAAAGCCTTCTATTTTTTTAAAGACTTTATAACTAAATGAAACCGATCTTTAAAAACTACTTTTTGAAATAAATGCTGTCACATTTGGTTGTAGTATCACCAAATGAAGATTAGTTGTTTTTTTCCAGACTGTTCTAACTTAATTTAGCTCAGAGGGAGATTATAATTTTCCGAAAACCCTTGTGCAACCTGAACTGGAGACTCTTCTATTGACCTAGCTAAATATGGCATGGATACACTAATGTGATCAGTGCATTAAATAATACTTATTTCTAGACTAAGACCTAAAAATCATAAGATTAGACTCATAAATGAGAAAAAAGAAAAGTAGCAATATGACCCTTGAATAAATGTTATGTTTGGTTGTAAATAAAGGAGTCTGGGGATTTTCTCCTGGAAATTTTCCGAAATTGTAGTCCTGGAAACACAATTTTAGAAGACCTTTGTGATGTTAGGAAAGTTCCATGTCCCATCCCTGAAAATTGTTCGAAATTGAAGTCATTAAAACGTAATTGTAGGCCAGGGCCAGTTTTAGTAACCTAAGAGTAACTTTAATTTTTAGTGTGAAACAAGAATAGAAAATGATGTTACGTTATGGAAAAGCGTTGTTTCTTTCTGCGGGAGTCAAAGAGGTAAGGATTAATGGGTCAACTTTTTTGCGGAAACAATACATGAGATAAAATCTACTTCATTAGAACACAAATAGCAAAGCTAGTACCTACACGGTATTTATGAAAAAGTTTTGACTGCGCTAAGCAACATGAAGATTAACTTCTGAATTGCACGGGGGGTGTCCGGAAAGTAAGCACACGTTTGAAAAAAAGCAAAATAAAATTAAATTTTTCATGAAAGAGCAGGTCATCAACTATTTTTCTACAAAACCAACACCATTGTTCAGACATTTGGTTCAGCGGGAAACTAATTTTTCGATGCCCTCTTCGTAGAAAGGGACTACTATTGAAGAGAGTCACTACTATAGTAGAATGCAACTTAACTTGACACTGAACGTCACTACGGGCGGAGCCAATAAGAGCTCACAAGCAGTCAGCGATCTCCTCCAATTCGCCAAGTAGGCCGTGACGTTTTATCTAGCTCGTTTTTCATAGGCTAACGTCACGCAAACGTCACGATGCTGTTGTCAAGAAAGGTTGCAGTGTAGTATAAACTGCTTTTTATTTATTTATTTTATTTATTTATTTATTTATTTATTTATTTATTTATTTTTGTATTATCATTGCAGTGTAAGCAATCCAGGTAACACAAAAAACCTTTACACGTTTTATAAACGTTTTTAAGCTGTTGTTACAACGTTAATAACCATTTTACAACCTTTAAAAAACGAAGTGTGCTACTTGGGAACTGATTCCAAAATCATATTTCGAACTCAAGAATAAGTAGAAATCAAAAGGTTCAAGACCGGAACTGTTAGGCAAGCGATCGAACTGCTCCCAGCTGAATTTTTGAGGGACATTAACGGAATCGTGTCTTTGATTATCATTAGTTGTTGTAAACTTGTGAAAGGATTTTGGAAGAAGGTGCTTTGACAGCGATAATGATTCAAAAACGGTGTTCAACAGTGTTTGCATCATTGGTGGCATCTTTTTATGAGAAGAGTATAAAAAAGTTGATTTTTGCTTCAAGAAATGTCCAGCCAATCGTGACAATGATGTAAAAAAACTGTTTATTAAATGTTTTTTCATAGAAAACTGAATTTTGTTTTAAAAAATATATCTTGGGTGAATACTGTAATTAGATTCAACTATTTCGAGCAAAACTTAACTACGATTTTTGGAGAAAGTGTAGACTTGATTAAATATTATTTTACTATTATTTCTAAATATCATTTAACTGGAAGTATTCATGTATTCTTACGAACAAAAATTTTCATCAAATATAAAAATAGTCTATTTTGCGAAATTTATTGTTACCTAGCTGTGGTGCGCACTCCATGGCAGTATATATCATTTGTCAAAGCCTTACTTAATTTTCGGATATCCCCTCGTAATTGTTACTTAGCACCAGGAGTCTGAAACGATTTCGTCTTGAAAATGAAGTCCCTGAAACACGTTTATGCGTTATTTTTTTAAATCTGTGCTCTAAGAACAATTAATTGTTTGATTGTTTATCTAATTATTGCTTTCGTCACACAAAAGTTATTTTCTACAAAGAACGTTGCGAAAACAGTAACAGAAAAGTTATTACGGTTGCCCATTTTTACTTAGTTTGGTAATAAAGTAATTTTTATACTTTTAAATTGTCTAATAGGTGGAGCAGTGATTTTGTCTTGCGAAGTTGTGCAGAAGGGAGCCACGTAGGCTTAGAGGTAGAGTACTCTCGTCGTAAGCAAGTAGTCGCGGGTTCGAATCCCGCCTTGCCCATTTGTGCCGTAAATCTGTCCTGTGTTTGTCAGGAGGCAAAGCGCATAGTACGCAGTCCTCATGTATGTTGAAGCTGGTGGCTTCTGAAAAAAAAAAGTTGTGCAGATTTTTCTCCTAACTGCAAGACATCGGTTCGTTTTGATTATTTTGAGGTTTTAGAATGACGGAGGAATATTTCTCACAATCAAACAGTTTAATTCGAATTTATTTTCTGAGTCATGTATGTTTGAGATTGTGACAGGTTTTTTTTATCTTGCATCTTGTAAATGGGTGAAAACTAGGTCACAAAGCAAATCACTGCTTTCGTCTATCATTTTTAGTTGACATCACTTCAGCTTTTCAGATGTGTACTTCATTGTATGCAAAGAGTGTAGTTAATCAATTTAACAATTTATCAAGCTGCGAATGTACACAAATTGTGAATAAGCAAACTTTAAAATCAGCCTTTCATTTTATTTAACCATGAAAACTATATGAAGGGCCAGGGGGAAAAAAGATGAAAGTCACTTTTCGTCAATTTTGAGATACACTAGGTGGCCAAAAGTATCCGGACACTTTCAAAAATTTACATTTTTAGATATAACTCGAGAAATAAGTGATCAATTGTTCTTTAACTTTAGTCATACAAAATATATTCTTCACCGAACATTTCCAAGTTGAAATTAAATTACCCTTGCATTTGGGGGACGATAAGAAGGGGGGTCGAAAGAAAAACCGCTTTTTGACCATAACTCTTTGAAAATAGCTCGGAATAAGCTATGCATTTCAGTAATTAATTAGAATACTATGTATAATTACTATACAAATTCAAATGAACGCACCACTCTTACTTCCGAAGATATGAAACATTTTTTAAAAAACGGCAATTTTATTTGAAGGGTTTTTGCTCATAACACGCAGAGTTTTTGATCAAACCTTATCAAAACTTCAGGAAAGATGACAAAATACAAGAGAAAGAACATACTAAAACGGTTTTTAAAAATATTAAAAATCCGATGAGATATGAACGTTAAAAGGAAATAATTTTTCACGGCGCATGCGCGAAAGACAAAAATTTATAACTACAAAAATATTGTAGCCTGGTGTATACTGCATCTTATAAAAAAAGTTCCAGTTGAATATCGTAAAAATTGAAAAAGATATCAGCGATCTAGTGAGCTGTAATTCATTCATTTGCAGGCAATTCATAAATGGAGAGGGGTTGTTCACAAATAGTGTGGGGACAATCGAGCATATTTTTCAATGTTAAATTGTATACTGTTTAAAAATCTATATTTGGCATAGAAGTCACATTTCGCCCATTCGGCCAAAAAGACCTTATAAGTAGGTGGCCAAAAGTATCCAGACACCCCCTGAAACGTTGGTTTTGAACGATGACGAAATAACCTTTATTTTAAAAATAGCTCTTTGTGGACAGACCCTCACTATGTATGTATTGTCTGCGAATGAATGAAATACAGCTCACTAGATCGCTGATATCTTTTTCAATTTTCATGATATTCAACTGGATCTTTTTTTATAAGATGCAGTATATACCAGGCTACAAGATTTTTGCAATTATAAATTTCTGTCGTTCGCGCATGCGCCGTGAAATTTTTTTTCCTTTTAACGTTCATATCTCATCGGATTTTTAATATTTTTAAAAACCGTTTAGTATGTTCTTTCTCTTGTATTTTGTCATCTTTCCTGAAGTTTTGATAAGGTTTGATTAAAAACTCTTCGTGTTATGAGCAAAAACCCTTCAAATAAAATTGCCGTTTTTTAAAAAATGTTTCATATCTTCGGAAGTAAGAGTGGTACGTTCATTTGAATTTGTATAGTAATTATACATAGTATGCTAATTAATTACTGAAATGCATAGCTTATTCCGAGCTATTTTCAAAGAGTTATGGTCAAAAAGCGGTTATTCTTTCGACCCCCCTTCTTATCGTCCCCAAATGCAAGGGTAATTTAATTTCAACTTGGAAATGTTCGGTGAAGCCTATATTTTGTATGAATAAAGTTAAAGAACAATTGATCACTTATTTATCAAGCTATATGTAAAAATGTGAATTTTTGAAAGTGTCCGGATACTTTTGGCCACCTAGTGTATTAGCGCTATCTAGGGGCTATGAAGGATTAATATCATGTGTTAGAACAACAAGGGCGGGGGGAGATGAGAATCGACTGAAATGTGCATGAAAACTGAATTAACTACAAAGGGAGTTACGAGAAATCAAACTTTGTTCTTCGTTTTTCTCAAAATCGCTTTTTGGTCACTTTCATCTTTTTTCCCCCTGACCCTTCATATTTTAGGGGTTGTCCAGAAATGATGTCACACTTTCATCAAAGTGTCACACTTCACCTTACCCCACTCGTCACATCGCCTTGTCACATTTCACGCTGTTTTTCATGACCATATTGTAATAAAAGTGCATAATGTCACACTTTTTACTACCTCCTCCCTTCCCCATCTCCCAAATTATCACAATTTTACGACCCCGTCCCTTTCTTTAATTATTGGTAGACGACTAGTCATATTTTTGACTCTTAAATCCTGAATACAATTCTGTGCCTGAGAGGTAATGAGCAATAAGATATTTAGCCAGGGGATGAGTTTAAAATTTTTCTTTTGTGATTATTTGTATTTTTGACTTGTTATTCATGACTTTATAAAACAATAACTTTTTTGTAATAAAAATATTTTTGAAAAAAAACATGAACCGACTTCAGAGCTTCACTTGGCAAGTACTCTAAAAAGTAAAAAACGATTTTCTTTGAACACCATCGATACTACATTTAAACATAAGTTTTGAAGTTGGCGCAAAAACACTAAAAAATTCAACTATACTAGAATGCAACTTAACTTGACACTGAATTTCACTACGGGCGGAGCCAATAAGAGCTCATAAGCAGTCAGCGATCCCCTCTAATTCGTCAAGTAGGCTGTGACGTTTTATCTAGCCCGTTTTTCATAGGCTAACGTCACGCAAACGTCACGCTGACGTCATGATGTTTTTGTCAAGAAAGGTTGCAGTGTAGTATATAAATATAAATTTCAATGAATTCAGGTTCTTTAATCGCTTTCGCATACACTACACTGACAACCACATATTTATATAATGGTACAAATATTCAGCTCTTAAAATGTAGTTAAACATCATTTTACCTATGGTTTTTGCACCGACTTCAAAACTTACGTTTAAATGTAGTATCGATGGTGTTTAAAGAATAAAATTATTTATTTTTTGTTTTTGTATATGATTGAATGAAAGTTGATTTTAAAACTCTTACTTACTGTAGAAATATATTTTTATTTTACGCTTAAAATAGAAACAAATCTCCCTTCAGTTTAAAGACTTTGGTTTTGATTATTATTTAATACTTACCACGTCATGCCGAATCCAGTTTCTGATTTTAAAGAAGGCTATTACTTAAACACGGCCACAGAAATCGGATAAGTGAGGGTCATAAGTGTCGGCAGGCGCACAGAGGGGTTCGAGAATCTCCTCCAGTAACTTCTTGTGATATTAGTCCCTAAAGCAGTTTTAGACTATCTTTCTCGTATTTAGAGAGGTTATGTTAACGTTTGATATCAATGGTGGCCAGATATTCTACTTTCGGAAACCATATTTTTAGAAGAAATTTTGTAAATGCCATTGGTCTTTAATTAAAAATAGAATAAAGATAAAAAAAAATATAAATAGAACTTCGTTCCTTTGCCACCACTGCTGCGTCAAGGTGTAAAAACTTTAAATTTAAAATTTCGCATTTTTAGCGGATTTCGGTAATTTATAACACCATTTTGTTACTTACATTCGCACTCAGATTGCTGATTGTGTGACTTAACCCATTTATGCCCAGTATCCTAAAAACGGGACGCTTGTTAGTTACTGCATACAAAACCTGTAATGGGTATATCCTTTTACTAAAGCTGTTTTTCACAAGTTAAATAGTCCTTCTTCTTGAGAAAACCAGTTCGAGCCACTATTTGGACATCAGAGTTTATTTATTGACAGCTATTTTCAGACAAATCAGTAAAGCAACGATCCAGCATGGGTAGCCACAAAAACTAAGTTTTTTTTTTTGCGAACTTTTTTTTCATAAAATTAAACTATTTTAAAATGATTTGCTTAAAATTGATCACAGATGCCTTCTGTATTATTAATTTGCAAAAGTAAAGTCAAGTAAGGTCGTATTTTGCTCACATATCTGCAAAATATCCCATAAACAGAACGTTAAATAACTTAATAAATATGGCCGCGGCAAACTATTTTAAGTCTAAAATATATGTAAACCGTTCCAAGTAAGAGTTTTAAGCAAATAAAAATTGAAAAAAATTGTTTAAAAAAACTAGGGCATAAATGGGTTAATAGTACTTTTGCGTATTTTGCGGCTAATTTGTGCAATATCAAGAACTTTTCAACTGTTTTAAAGCTTACCATTTAAACTAAGCAAGCACGTTACTTGGAAAGCATAATTATGAAAAGATGTAAACAAGAAGCTTAAATCAGAGCTAGAAAAATAGTTTTTTTTTTTAAATTATTTTTTAAAATATTTTTCATGGAAAAAAGAGCAAAACTAATGTTTTTTGTCACGTTATTTCAGTTTATTTTTAATTTCAAAATTAAGGCATTATTTTTAATTTCTGGTTTGAGCTTTGGTTGTACTCATTAATTAATGCAGAACAAAGACAAACTGATGATCTTAATTTGAATGCGGCGTATTTAATTTTCATTTACTGATATTAAGATACTTTTATCTGAAGTAAAATTTGAATTTTTAATGATATACATACACTCTCATTTATGTACCTTTTCTGTGTGGTTTTTTTAATGAATTTTTAATTTTATTACATTTTGCGACACGAGTATAAATCAAGCTATACTGAGTCAGTCAACTAAACAACTTTTCTTTTCCTTCTTTTTACTTTTTTCAAATAGTTTTTTTACACCTTTATAATTTTTTCTTTTTAAAAAATAGTTTTTTACATTTTTATGTCTTTTTTCTTTGCTTCAATTATTATTCTTATGTTTGTTTTTTTACGAGGCGATGTCAAAAATTGCCATTTTTGAGGACGGCGTAAGGAGCAAATTGATGGCCGTACAACTAGATCTGCAGATTTGATGTTTTTTGCCAAAATACTTAAAGAGTATTTGGTAAAATATTTTGGCAAAAGTTAAAAACAAAGAAAAATAACCAAAAGTTTGCTTGTATTGCTTCGCTAGCAACAGTCAATACCATCTGCCTGTAAGTAGGTCTTTTTTACAAGTGTACTCTCTTCACAGTGAAAGCTTCCTTAAGGATTTTCGCAGTGCAATTTAACACAATGGATTGCCCCATATTTGAATCGTGCAACCACTGTGGCGTATCCCAAAGTGGAAGATTTCCAGAATCTTTTGAAGCTCTAATTAAGTACCCTCAAAATGCTCCATAAATCAAACTAATTATTCCAGGGCTCCCCCACGGCATGGTTTTTCTATCCTGTTTTATTATTATTATTATTATTATTATTATTATTATTATTATTATTGTTGGTTTAGGATTTGGGGTTTTCCACACAAACCCTAAACGAATAATAATTCCTGTACTTATTAACTAAAAGTTGCGACAATGTTCATGTTATGCAGAAAAAAATTCAGGTTTTTGATTTTTATAAAAATTTAAACCTTAAATGCATGACTTTTTTAGCCATCATTTAATCAACTTTAAACATGTTATTTTTCAATGGACTTTCATTCAAATCATAGGAAAAGTACGTAAAATAATCATAGTTTATGTCTGGTTTATGGTAAAAAGAAAGACGCATTAATTGCAAAAACAAATAATTGTTTATGTTTCGATAGCCTAAAACAATGTATAACAATTGTAAAAATGCTTCAATACTTAACTAGTAATGAAGTTTCAAGACGTATGTATTTTCAAGTAAACAAAAAATAATTCTACATTTTCTATCAGAATGGTGCTGTATTTACAAATTAAAAATTGATTTAATTTTCTTTACTGCGAATCTTCACTGCGTATTTTCTTGGTAATTGGAAACTACAGAGCTTCAACTTGCTCTCGTGGTATTATTTAAAAAAATTGTGCTCATTGTAATGTAACGCACTGCATTTATGTGAGTTTTGCAAAAAGGTTTGCTTGAAATTGAAATCAAAGAAAAAAATAATAAAATCGAATTTTAGAAACAAAGATTTTTAGTTGCACAGTGCAAACCATCACAGCACGCCTCAATCCTTCGAATTAATTTTGTGTCTAATTCAGTAAAAAGTCGGTCGAACGACCTATGCAAAATACAGACCGAAAGAAATATGCTCTTTCTTTTTCATTTGTAAAGAAGATTTCATGTAATTAAAATTCCAATCATACCGTAATGAAAGAGGGCAAAAGTCTCGCAATGTAGAATGAATATACATTTTACCCAAGACTAGAAGAAAAGATATCATTTATACGTTTCTTCATTTCAGATGTAGAAATGTCTGCTTAATACTTGACAAACAAGTTTTATCTAAAAAAGAATTTGTTTCTCTCTTTCCGAGACATTTTTGAAAAGTAATTATAGACCGTACTTCTTCATTGCCTTATCATTTTTTCTAATACATGCATATATTTTACATAATTATTATTGAAATAAGCTTGGTGCGAAACTTATGATAACCCTTTGATAACCCAAACCACTTATGATAACCCATATCGGAACCACTATTTCGTATCTCGTTCGCTTCAGAGGAGTATTTTCATACCATGCAGCGGGTATAAGAGCCTGTTCAAAATATATATTCGAATTCGGAAAAATTTGCAACGAGCTGAAAATTGTGCCTTAAATGCATATTATACAACAAATGTCAAAAATCCCATGTATCCCAAAGGAGCTAAAAATTCCATACAAGGTCAAAGGTCAAAAATAGCAGAATTATTTTGCAAAATTGAAAAAAAAAATAAAACCGCTTTTGTGTTGAAAATCGATACAGACTTTAAATACATCATGAAAAATGAGATATCAAAAACTCCCATTGAGCCCATTTGAGGCATATTGTGCTTTTGTGCATTTTGAAAATCCAGCCAAGTTTCTAGTTTTTCCGCTGTCCTAACAAAAATACGGATTGGTGGGCAAAATGAAAAATCCAACGCCGAACCAAAGTTTTAGATATGGTTATTGGATGGTATGCGCTATATTTAGTCTCTTAAAGGGGTTCATGACCCCCGTGACCCCCTCCTCCCTCTATGGATCCGCGTTTGTTAAAAAGCCTCAAATAGCATTGGAACTACTCCCTCGTGCTTCAATGTTTTGCATCTTATGTTTAAGTATTTATCGATGTTGAGTCTGATTTTATGATTTTTCTAATGGCAGATCATACTGCCGGTTATTTTTTGGTTTTTCAATCTGCTTCGCAAAAACTATTGAAAGGAAGTTTGCTGCTATTCCTAAAAGGATTAATATCTACGAAGCATTTTACCACTAAAGAGTTAGCGTCCTTGATAATCGTAAAACTGTTCGTCGGTCTTTTCACGATTAAGAAATTATCGAAAATTAAAAATTTTAAAACAAACTGCTTCATTTACATTTTAGAAATTAAAGTTAAAACAAGCTTTAGTATAAAAACTAAATAATTATTAATATAAAGAAACAGGGTCGATGAGAGATCATGTCAGCGTAGTCAGAAGTTTGGGCCCGGCTCGAAATTGTATTAGTATAAGTTTTATTGTGGGAGGTGGCGCTGTGATTGAACTGACATGGAGCCCACCTTGTCTGTCGGTGGCCTTGAAAGCGAACCATCGAAAATTCACAAGATAAAAAATTCACGATTGAAGGCTAGCAGCGATAAGTTTTAGTTGTGCCGTGGAGTGATAGTTTAATCAGCGGTAATGCTTTTTCCGCTCGCTAGTTTTCGCTGATCTTACCTATTATAGATTGAAGTGTTCCATTACCGTTTCCAATTCATCTGCTATCTCTCTATAGAACAACTAGAACTTCATTTCACGCCATTCAGAGTCAAGTTCAGATTCTATACTACAAAGAATCATTTCATCGTTTTATGCAAAAAAGAGACAGACTTTGCTTTTCTTCCGTTCAAAGATATACAAAATATGCAAGGAAACAGATATTTACAAATAAGCATTTGAGAACGTATTTTTCAATTTTCAGAATCATAAAAAAAAATGGAGCTTCCGATTTTCTGCTGAAAACCCTTAATTTGAAAGTTGCTAGAAATTTTTAGAATTCCTGACAACACGCAAAACAGACGACCCTCGCTTAGATCTTAAAAGAAAAAGAACTCAATGTTAATTATCAAGTTTGTGATGAACAAGAACAACATATTCTTCCTTGAATGAGAATACGAGAAACACAAGGGAAATTCTTGTCATTCTTTTTGTCAGAACTCTCAGGGAACAACTACATATTAAATGCTAGCAGACAGTTGTTTAAGAATATAAATTAAATTAAATTATCGAAAGCTCTACATGTTTTATTAAAGAAATCTACCTACATAGATTATGAAAATATGTATGTATATGTGTTTGTATGGTATTATTAGTGGCCCGCCCGTCAACCGATCAATTCAGCAGTTCGTTTTGACCTCTCTTTTACATTAAGGTAATTATTTAATGAACGATTCATTGTTATTGAACACTTAAATTCTATGACTTTCGAACATGGGAAGAAACTTTTCAAGATTTGTACGAAGTGTGGGAGTGCCCAGGCGTCACCTGAGCATATTTTAATTTATATAGATTTTAATTTGGACGAGGTGTTTTCTAAACCTCTTCTGTATTTCGATTTTCTAATTTTGGCTTTCGGACTCATGGAGCTGGCTTGATCTTTGTCTTGCCATTTAGGGATCAGAAACAACAGCAATTTATTGAATGAAAGATCCCTTTAAGCAGGGCTTAACTTACGAGATCAGAGGCAGAGCTTACGAGATCTCAGCATCTGCTATTTATTTTCACAGCAAATGTTTGCAAATTAGGTGGTTAGCAACGGAACTCCTTAATACAACACTCCGGAGCACAATATTACGTTAATTTGAAAGTGATGAAGGGCCATTCCACGAAAAAGCCATCATCTTGTACCGCACGGGATACTCGTGCATTGGTTTAAAAGTAGTGTTTTTTTTTATAGTAATAATCGAAATTTTGTTGGTTAAGTAAAAATCACAAACCGGTTAAAATTACAAAGTTACTGATTCTTAATGAAATATTTGAGCGTCATATGCGAGACAAAATGGAGGTTTTTTTGTGGGATTGCCCTTAGTAGTTTTATACTTGTATTCCAGCATAATTCTGCCTTTTCTTTCTGAACAAAAGTGTTCACACATGTGATGTAAATTGACTCGCAACAAACAACTTATTTTTACTACCAAAAGACATGTGGCGGTTCGAAGGAATTTCGTTTAATTTACATAAACTATTTTTAGTTCGGAACTTTTAGCCACCCAGCGTGTGGCAACACTTGATATATCTGGATAAAAAGAGCGAGCTTGAAGGTAAGCGCTGCTTCTGCTCGCGTACAACTTCGACCGTTGTTACGGCAAGATGCCGTCTTTTTAGTTTTTAAATTATCTTACTTGTAAATACGTTAATAAATGTCATTTTTATCTTAACTGGTTATCGATGCTATAATCCTGTGATATTGGATCCTGTGACACGTCATAACAACAACACGCAACCACAGTGGTGACTCTCGGACGACAGGATTTATCCTGTGTTTGAACTGCGAACTACGGGGTGAGTGATTTCTTTTTGTCGGTACCTGTCTGTCACTAGTAGTTCAAAATGCCGGATGATAAAACTGAAAAAGAAGAAACTGCGCCTAATAGGGAAGAAGCTTCAGTTAACAGAATTGGCATGAAAATGCCCAGTTTTTCACCCTTAAATGTCAAATTGTATTTTGCTCAATTGGAAGCAAATTTTGCAATTGCGAATATTGTCAGTGAACAGACAAAATATAGCCATTTAATCGCTTCCATTGAAGCAGAGTATCTAACTTATGTATCAGAAATTGTTTTTTCGCCGCCTGAAAAAAATCCATATACTACGCTAAAAACCAAGTTAATAGAACAGTTCGAGCATTCGGAGAATAGAAAAATTAAAACTTTGCTTCAAGACCTAACTTTGGGGGATAAAAAACCGTCTCAGCTGTTACATGATATGAGGGAGTTGAGCAATCATAAGTTAGACGACAGCTTTTTGAAAAATCTGTGGTTAAGCCACCTACCTGCAAATATGCAGGCTATTCTTGCGACTAGTTCTGAAAGATTAACTCAGTTAGCTGTGATGTCAGATAAAATAGCTGAAGTAGTAACTCTTCCGTCAGTAGCAGTGGTAAATTCCCCTTCCCCTCAAGCTGAAAATTCAGCAATTTCTCGCTTAGAAAGAGTAGTAGCAGATTTAACTGAACAGGTTCAAAAATTATCGACACATAGACCTAGGAGCAGGTTTCGAAAAAAATTTTCAAATTCGCGATCAAGAAGCAAAAGTACTAATCGGAATCAAATTGATTCACAAAATTTTTGTTGGTACCATAGGATTTTTTCGGATAAAGCAACAAAATGTAGATCCCCTTGTAATTATAACCAAAAAAACGAGTGAATCTGTCAGTGAATGCGACGTCAACTGCACAGAAATGTATAAATCGTCGTCTTTTTATCAATGACGTAAATACCGGTACATGTTTTCTTTTGGATACTGGAAGCGATGTGAGTTGCCTTCCCCGAGGGTATTTTAAGAGTCATAAAGTAAATAATTTTGTTCTTTCGGCTGCGAATAATTCTAGTATTAAAACTTATGGCACAAAATCATTATCCCTAGACTTGGGATTGCGACGAAAATTTCCATGGCAGTTTATTATTGCGGATGTTAGTAAACCAATTATCGGAGCGGATTTTTTGGAACATTACGGCTTAATTGTTGATATTAAACGTAAATCTCTCACTGATCCACTAACATCTTTAACTTCAAGTGGCCGTACTTCTAAATCTCAAATGCCTGCAATAAAAAGTGTTTCTGGCAGTTCTAAATTTCATAAATTGTTGCAAGAATTTAAAATTATTACACAGCCCACCGCAGGGTTGCAAACTGAAATCAAACATAATACGTTGCATTACATTCAGACAACCGGTCCCCCGGTACAATCTCGCGCGCGCCGTTTACACCCGGCACAACTTAAAATTGCGAAAAAGGAATTCGAGTGTATGTTAGAGCGCGGCATTTGCAGACCTTCCCGTAGTAACTGGTCTAGCCCGCTCCATATGGTTCCTAAGAAGTCCGGGGAATGGCGTCCGACAGGAGATTATAGGTTATTAAATAAAATAACTCGTCAGGACAGATATCCTATTCCGTATTTAAAAGATTTTGCGCAACAGCTTCAGGGCGCGAAAATATTTTCTAAATTGGATTTGTTAAAAGCGTACCACCATATACCGGTAAATCCGGATGACGTATGCAAAACTGCTATAATAACTCCGTTCGGATTATTTGAATTTCCATACATGAGTTTTGGCTTATCCGGGGCAGCCCAGACCTTTATGCGTTTTTTCCATGAAGTGGTGCGAGGTCTAAATTTTTGTTTTGCTTATCTTGATGACGTTTTGGTTGCTAGTGCGAATCAGGAAGAACATGAAAAGCACCTGCGAATTCTTTTCCAACGCTTCAAAGATTTCGGGATTAAAATAAACGCTGCAAAATGCGTATTCGGGGTATCTGAGATAGAATTTTTGGGCCATACCATAAATGAATCGGGTTTTAAACCTTTGCCTGATCGCGTAAAAGCTATTTCAGAATTTGAAGTGCCAAAAACGGTAAAAAAATTGCGAGCTTTTCTAGGTATGTTGAATTTTTATCACAGTTTCTTGCCAGGAATAGCAAAGATTCAAATTCCGCTGAATGAATATTTAAAAGGGAAAAATAAAAAAGGAAAATGTGAAATTAACTTATCTGAAGAGGCGATCACCGCCTTCAACAAATGTAAAGAATTATTGTCTAATGCTGTAATGTTGCATTACCCCTCGATGGAAGCAGAATTAACAATAATAACTGATTGTAGTGAGGTTGGAATGGGTGCGGCTTTGCACGAGGTAACTTCGCAGGGCATGAAGCCTTTAGGATTTTTTTCGCGTAAGCTAACTCCGACGCAACGGAGGTATTCTACATATGATCGCGAATTGTTGGCGGTATACTCTGCTATAGTACACTTTAGATATATGTTAGAAGCCCGCCCTTTTTCGATTTATACTGATCACAAACCTCTTACATATGCTTTTCAACAAAAAAATGATTCGAAAGCTTCCCCCAGACGCTTACGTCAACTCGATTTCATTTCTCAATTTTCGACGGATATCCGCTTCGTCCCGGGTCGGGAAAATATCGTGGCAGACGCATTGTCACGCATTGAAGAAATTTCTTTTCCGTCTACTGTTGATATGCAATCTTTAGTTAACGCGCAGAGCGAGGATTCAGAGTTTTTAAAAAGTTTAGATAGCGCAGATAAGAGTCTTTCACTGAAAATTAAAAAATTTCCCATTCCAAATTCGGATAAATTTTTATTTTGTGATATTTCAACTTCAAATGTTCGACCAATTGTCCCAAACTCATTTCGAAAAAAAATCTTTGACGTATATCATAATTTGTCCCACCCTGGTATACGGGCTACGACAAAATTGATAACTGATAAATACGTTTGGCCAAGCATGAAAACAGACATAAAATTATTTTGTCGGACTTGTTTAGAATGTCAACGAACTAAAGTCCACCGACATACAAAATCCCCCTATGGTAACTTCCCACTCCCTGACGGAAGATTTAGGCATATTCATCTAGATTTAATAGGGCCTTTACCAATTTGTCGTGGATATAGATACTGCTTGACGGTAACAGATCGTTTTACGCGCTGGCCCGAAGTCACGCCGATAACGGATATTTATGCAGAGACTGTTGCTAAGGCTGTTTATTTTTCGTGGATAGCTCGTTTCGGAGTACCGGCAGTCATAACTAGTGACCAGGGACGACAATTCGAATCCTCACTTTTCAGGTCATTTGCCAATCTGTTCGGTGTTAAAATTGGCAGGACTTCGCCATATAATCCGAAGTGCAACGGACTAGTCGAAAGACTGCACAGGCCTCTCAAACAGGCAATAACCTGCATTTCAAGTACTGCATGGGTCGATGCTTTACCCTCTGTACTTCTGGGACTGAGAACCGTCTACAGAGAAGACTTAGGGTCTTCCGTAGCAGAGTTGGTCTACGGTGAGACTATTCGACTACCTGGAGATTTCATTGTCGAATCCAGCCTTCCGCCGCTTAGCTCTACGTTTTTGCAGAGGCTGCAGGGCATCATTGGATCTCTGCGACCAACGCCTGCATCGAGACACGGAGTTCCAGCTGTATTCGTCCCGAGGGACTTGGAAACGTGCACCCATGTCTTTCTACGGCATGATGCCGTTCGTCGCCCATTGCAACCGCAGTACGATGGACCCTTCCGGGTGTTGAAGCGTTTCAACAAAGATTTCGTCCTTCAAGTAAGAGGGGCGAGTAAAACCGTCTCGATAGACAGGGTGAAACCAGCCTATGTACTTAAGCCGGATATGTCAACGGAAACTTCAAATTCGACTCCAGCAGCGGTGACTACGCGCTGCGGAAGGAAAGTTCGTTTCCCAGATAGATTCGTCTCTGAGCTTCGAGACTCAGAGGGGAGTATTGTGGCGGTTCGAAGGAATTTCGTTTAATTTACATAAACTATTTTTAGTTCGGAACTTTTAGCCACCCAGCGTGTGGCAACACTTGATATATCTGGATAAAAAGAGCGAGCTTGAAGGTAAGCGCTGCTTCTGCTCGCGTACGATTCGACTGTTGTTACGGCAAGATGCCGTCTTTTTAGTTTTTAAATTATCTTACTTGTAAATACGTTAATAAATGTCATTTTTATCTTAACTGGTTATCGATGCTATAATCCTGTGATATTGGATCCTGTGACACGTCATAACAACAACACGCAACCACAGACATACAGTTAATTCTTGATTATCCGCGAGTTAATCAAGAACCAAGAAAATGTATTTTTGCCACTAGAAACAAAACCTGAGATTGATTTTTTTTTTCAAAAAATTGTAAATTTCAAAGTTAGTTATTTTTGTTTCACTTTTTGCGCTTTCTTCTCTTTTTCTCTCATTACTCCCACACTTGTTCTCTATTGATGTTACGTTATAGTGTTGATAAAATAAAAAACGTTCTCTATTGATGTTAAGTTATAGTACTTAAAAAATAAAAATAAAAAACATTTTTACTGTAATCTTCACAGTTTCATTGCGTGTACGAAGATTTATGAATCTATTTCGCAACATATTAATTAAGAGCAATTTTTACCTTATTCCGCCCTCATTTCACCTTTTTGCGGGTTATCCGCAGTTCCCATGTCGCCACCCAATTCCGTCGATAATCGAGGGTTTACGGTTTCCCCACTGTTTCTCTGTCAGTAAGGGCATAGCAGAACTGAAACAGAAAATTTTTTGAATTTTTTCTTTCGCACAATAGGTCTTACTATAGTTTTTACCTCATTTTACATTTTAAAATCAAGCATTTATACTCGACTGCAACCTTTCTTGACAAAAACATCGTGACGTCAGCGTGACGCTTGCCTGACGTTAGCCTATGAAAAACGAGCTAGATAAAACGTCACAGCCTATTTGGCGAATTAGAGGAAATCGCTTACTGCTTGTGAGCTCTTATTGGCTTCTCCCGTAGTGACGTTGAGTGTCAAGTTAAGTTGCTTTCTAGTATAGTATGTTTTAAATTACTTCACGTGGCTTTTATCCAAACAAATATTGAATTAGAGCGGTTTCTTAAAGTTAGGCATGCTATTGCTCAGCTGAAATCTGATAAAAGATCCGGTACAGTTGTACTCGGTGTAACTTTGAACCAGTTGGATTGACTTAGAGCCATTTCTAATTTTTTGGCATATTTGAATTTAAAAAAAAATAGAAGGCCCAATACTGCACTTTGATGGCGATGTTATTCACCTATGTTCTCTTGGAAGGGGTGGGGGGCTAAGCGGCCCTCCATCAGAAGGTTTTTGAATTTGGAAGTCCTAGAGATATAAACTAAAGTTAGTTTTTATTGAAATTAAAGAGGGGGTTGGATCTATCTCTCAGCAAATTTGCAAAAGACGCAATTTTAAGCAATTTGGTTTTATCAAAAGGGTTCCTCTTCATGCCTCTGGGAAGGGCTTAAGCCCCTTAGTCAGGTCCTGATTACCCAAAGGCACGGGAAGCTTGAGCTTTCCCTAAAAATTTCCAGGGGGCCCAAAAATGACTGAAAACTTGTGATTGAAATTCTAGTTTCTGCTTTTAAATGCATATCTAAAGGTAATTTTAAACATTAGAACTGGTTCAATAAAAATTTTCTGGAAAGGTTTAAAAGTGAAGACACATTTCATAAATCATTAATTCCACCACAAGCTATTTTTAAACGTGGGATTTGACCCAACTTTTTACAACGTACTTTTATTATGTTTTAATTCTGTGAAATAAATTTAACATCAAATCATCGAATGGCAATATGTATTATGTATGCATGTGTATTATGTATGTAACTTCTACATATTAGGGAAGGAAGGGGACAGACTTTAATCTGAATTCTGCTTGGGCAGCTCTTAGAAATGATATGCTCTTAGTAAGATTCGTTTTTGAATGTCTCATGAGTATAGAAATCCCCTCCCCCCCGCCTCCGCCTCAAAAAGCAGAGGGCCTCAAAATGAGACAGAGCTTCCTCTAACTTCACGGGTTAATCGGGCCCTGCCCTTAGTCTTAGCTACCCCCAGTGCACTGTAAAAATGAATGTTGTTTTTACAGTATAACACAGCTAATATTATAGTAGTATATTAAAACTGAATAATTTTGTAGTAACAAACTGTAAAATTCTTAATTTTACAGTACTAAACAGTATAATAGCAATTTTACAGTGATAAACTAAAATTGCTAATTTTAGTTTATCACCGTGCATTTTACAGTTTTAAACTGGAATCTCTGCTGCCAGTATTATACTGTTGCTTGTATAGTATTACACAGCTAAATTTTGCGGTAATAAACTGTAAAATTGCTAACTTTAAAATAAAAAGCTGTAAAATTGCTAGTTTTACAGTTTATGACGGTACATTTTACAGTTTCAAATTGGAACCTCGGCTGCCAGTATTATACTGTAAAAATAACAGTTCATTTTTTGTAGTGTTTGTGCGTCATTGATTCAAGGAGCATACGTTTAGTCTATAACACAGGTGGAAGGGAAAACGTCAGACTAATCGGAGAAAGTAACACTAAGTAACACGTAGATCTTCTTTGAACAGAAGAAATCTCATAGAGGGATGTATTAGTAGGGAAGGGAAGTAGGTTGAAGGAGACATTTGTATATGTTTAAAATAAAACTAAGTTTGGTAACCAGACCCGATACTAAATTGTCACACTCTTGTACACTTACAAACATTAAACCTTGCTATGAAAAGAAGTACATGAACGAGAGATTTAATTTCTTGTAAGAATGCTTTTGGAAAAGAGAAATGAAGAGTTTATCTGGTGTCATAACTTTCGAAGGGTTATCATTTTTTCAAACTGCTGCCAGAATGGTGCAATCTGCAAAGTTACAAGTATCAACTTGCAAAACCACTTTGCAACGACTATCTCCTGTCATCAGCTGTCGGACGTCATAAATCCTCTCCATCAGTCTCATTAAAATAAATTTATAAAACAATGATTTGCTTTCCCAGGGAGATTAAGTGGTAATAATAATGTAGAGTCGTCTTTTTCATTGCGCAAAAGTAGTACCGTTTTCGGTCGCACGTCCCACCGCAACATAAACAAGCGAAAACAAAATGGCGAAAGGTTTTGTCTGTAACCGCGTACCGGCACGTACCGCCCTCGACGGACGGTATTGAGGACAACAAGTGGAAGTGGAACTTTTCCATTCTTGGGAGTAGGAAGAGCACTCTTCTCTTTTTCTCTTCTTCCTTATTATAATATTTTTTATTTTAAACATTTTATACATTTTTAATTTTATTATAAAACAATGTTATGACTTCTACTTCTAACACGATGAACAATACAAATTATTTAAGTTATTTGCTCATAATCGTAGCTTGGGAGGGGGTGCCCCCCCTAAACTTGCCGGCCCCTAACTTGTTTAGAATCAAAAGTTTTCCGAAATTGATACGAAAATCATAGTTAGAATAGTTGCAGTTTGTTTCGTTTATTTTTCTTAGCATTAAACCCACTTGTCCAGGGGGGGGGGGAGACGCGTAGGAATGCAGGTCTTTTATTAAAGATTTCAATGTTTGGCACCTGAGTTTTTTCGAAATCGGGACGAAAATCATCAGAAATATTTTTCTGTTTACGTAACCAACTATCGGAACCAGAATTACCATCTGAAAGTTTTTTTTTTGGCTAAAACAGTCTTTAGAATTGCCAATAATGTTAAATACAAGGTCTTTGGGGGAGGGGGGGGCTGGGGTGCACCTCCCTCTGTTGCGAGGGATTTTGTCGTGACATTCTCCATGTTTGCTTATTGAAAAAAGAATTGAGAAGTGTGAAATCATGAAATCATGCTAGTTATTTAAAATGATTTGTTAGTGTGACGCATGAGGTCACATAGCTCACTACATATTTAACTAAAGCGTGTTAGCTCGAACCATGAATAATTATAGAGATAATTATGCAGCGGGCCTTGTACACCAACGCATGCTAACTTGTGAACAGCCCCCGAAGTAGAGTTGGATCTGCAAGAGTTAAACCTTTCAAAAGTCGTTTCAAACACATTTCAAATACTTTTAATTTGATGTACAAAGAAAAATATTTATCGACTCGATAGAATAAAAGAAGAGTCCTGAATTGAAAAATATTGAACTCGTTCTGAACATGAAATTAGCCGCTGAAAAGTTGTACGTGAATAATCCAGTAAATTTAAACTATGGGAAAATTTCGTTTCCCACGAAAACAGTAGTTAGTGTTTTTTTTTTTTTTTTTTTTTTTTTTTTTTTTTTTTTTTTTTTGTAGGTGTGTTTGTGTGTGTTTTACTTTTTATTTTTTGGTTGCATTTTTAAATGATTATTGTTTCGTATTTAAGTTATTGAAACAATTTTAATGAAAAGCAAATAAAAATATCAAGTGACAAAATTAATTATCTGGTTTTACCACAACAAAGCACGTTTATGATGAGAAGGCCTGAAATTCAGAATTAGCGAGTTGTAACCTTCACCTTTGTGCGGGAAGTAAAAAAGAACACCACAAAATTAATATGTAAAAATTTGCAGGGAACTGCAGTCACGTGTTTTGGGGCTAGAAGGGGAGCCCCTTTTCAATAGTAAAGAAGTGGTGTCTTTTCATCTATAAGCTCACTTCTTTCGAATAAACTTTTGTGCTTCTAACTCCCAACTTTCTGCAACTTGTACAACATTGTTATTATCTTTTGCCAATATTTAGAGCTTTATGTGCACAAGAATTGCTATTTTTAATTCTTATTTTATAGTTCGTCATTATTTTGAACAATAAAGATATTAACGCTGACTAATGATAGTGTTGTATATTTTTTTAACATTAAGACAATTTATTCGAATAAAATTTTACTGTAATTCCTCAGTTTTTTACCTTAGAATTTATACTTTTTCCAAGTTTCATGTCCTGATAAAGTATTAAAGTTACTTTTTACTGCTTCTATTTTAACTAAATTTAGGACTTTTTTTTTTCTCAATAATTTAACTTTCTTTTATCAAGTGAAATTTCACTGAACTATGTTTAGATTACTATAATTCAACCGCGACGAGATGGCCGGTGTCAATCAAATGAGAAAACGAGTCCATTCCTTAAAATAGGTAGAATTTCTACCCATTTAAATTCCCCCATCAATTGCGAATCCCATTCCTCAATTTTCATCTGCGTATCACCCCTTCCTAAAAATGGACAATCCTGAAAAAAGGAGGAGTCATAGGCCATCTCTGCGAAGTTGAATTATACTACCGCGATGGTAAAAATTTTATGTGAGTTTGAATTGGCAATTCTTGAAGATGTTTGGCTGTGTGTGTGTCTTCCTGAGCCTAAAAGAGATGTTCTGTATACAGAATATTTTACAAAACGTAGCCAGATGACGTTCAGAAAACGCTAACAGACGACCAAAGAATGTCATTTACAACACGTTGACGGATGACGTTCACTAAATATCTTCTGAAAAGGTCTGAAAAGCCTTTCCAAATGAGATATTTAGACCATTTAACTAACGTTTCTGGTATACCTTTTAAGGACGTTACTAAACGAGATGTTGCTGCTTGGGTATAGACACAGGGTGAGGAGTCTTTTAAAATATTTGTAAATAAATATGTCATGCAGCCAATTTTCCATTTGTAAGGAGTTTTACCATTCATGAAATATTATTGAAATTGAAACTGATAGAAGAAATTTGTTCCTTAAAACCAGTTTAAAGTAAGTTCATTTTCGTTACTTTTCGTGAGAGCGCGAAAGCGTTTTCGGTGGAACTCGCGCTGTTTTAATGCAGCTGAATAATGGTAAAGGAATTGTTTTTTTAGAATAGCACTCTCATGGGTCGATGCGATATGAGATTCTACATACGATGCAGTAATAAAGCGAAAATCGTCGTTTTGGGGCTTACACTAGCCTGCTCTGAGGTACAGAAGTGTCATAATCAATTGTACACATCTTTAAAAAATGTGACTTGATAATTGTCATTCATATACAATACATATCAGTAGCAATTTCACAAGTATGTAGCTTGTATGCAAAAATATTAGTATAGGAAAACAAAAGTAACAGCGAGAAATTTCCAAAAGATTAGTAACACATAATCTTCTAAACATTTTTAACTTTCTCACTTTTGTCCTTATTCATATACTTGATGTCAGAGATGCTGCAGGCTGGTGTAGGGTTAAAAAAAAGAAATCATTTGCACAACAATAGCGACTTTTCAACTCATGTCATCGAAACATATTTATTTGTTCAACTCTTTAAATTTAAGTTGAAGTCTTTCATGCATTTGCGTCAGTCATTTTGAAACAGTCGTTTTCATGTCCTCGATATAATTTGGGAATATTTTCTAACTTGTGAATATTTTTAGGGGTTTAAATTCTTTTCCAAATGGAGATTAACAAGATAACAAAAGTAAAATTTCTATATTTTATTTTAAATACACTACAAAAAGGTCAAAAGAACCAAAACGTCATTCCCTCGCTTGCCCGAACTGTTAAAAAAGTAATAATAAACAAAAATAATTTCTAAGCAGACACGGAATAAATTCACATATATTTCTACGTTATATTTCAAAATATTAATAAACAGAAGCATTGAAAATGAAACTTTCCTGAAAAATTAGTTCACGCTAGCATTATTAAGTTTGTCCCCAGCTGGTAGAGCGTCATTCCCTCGCAACAATACATTTCTCTCTCGCAACAAAATATTTTTTTTTAAATAAAGTGTTTAGTAGTCTACAGTTGGTTTTTCAGTGGCTGAAAATTTGTTTGGAATCCATTTGAAACATAAAATCAGGTTAAGTTCTTTGCAACCTTCATTCTCTCAAATTTGTTTTTACAGCTTAATAAAATAAAATAATGCATAAAAACTGACTGATCATGAGCTACTTCATTTTTTAACTATACTTGTGTAAGAATAATCTCAAATATCAGTTAGGTCTAATTACTAGAATTTAACTTCCTGGAGTTCGTCATTCCCTCACTGGTGAGGGATGGACGCCTAAGTGAGGGAATAATGCTTTAACACTAACTGATCAAGAAATCAATAAAAAATGTTATTTCTTTTAATAACCTAATAATTACAAAATGTTTACTGCAAAACGAAAGAAAATACAATTGATGTTTCCTAAAAGATATCAGTAATTATGAAAGAATCTGTTTGAAACAAACAATGCCTCCACCAATTCCATGCAAAAATCGTACCAGATATTTTTTCCCCTAGGGCTACATACATTAATTATTACTATTATAATTATTATAGTATGTTATACATCTTTAGTTTAATGTTGTAGCAGTAATTTTTAGCGTTAAAATACACTACATTGTGATAATCATCCCTTCATCATATGTGTAATCCCCTAACTTTTTTAATTTAAGAATAATTTATACCTTTAAATATTATGAGTATTTTTCAAGATTAATATTTTATTTATCAAGTAGTTTTTTCGGAACTTTGTTAGAAAAAAGTTACTGCTTTTATGAGAATAACTCATATAGAGACATCAGTTATACAGGTGAGCAGATAAACCGTTAACTAGAAATGTGGATAGTTAAGTTTTTTTTTTCTTTTTTAAGATACAAATTTTGCAGTTCTAGTCCATAGAAAAAAAATCTAATCGTGTTAGAGTTAAGGTTTAAGATTAAAAATAGCTTTGATTTTCATGTAATTTTCAATCATGATATACATAGCGTTTAAAAAAAATAATAATTGGTATGCTTTGTTTTAACTCTTTAGTTATGGTCGTACTAAAAAGTAGTAATGGTCATGCTATTCAATTATTTTCGGGAAATACACAGAAAAGGTATTGAACAGTATTAATAACGTTTATTCTTGTCTTCTATACAAGCTATATTTTCCATATTTTTCCTTCAAGATGGATTATTTTTAAATTCAAACACGGAGTTAGAAGTCGAGTACAGATATTACATGTGATAAACATTATATTCTTACTATGTTTTTGGTTTTATGAGGGGGAAACCTTGCTCTGTTGCCATTTTTAGAGGCTTCTCTTAGAGCAGGAAAAAGTAACTGGAGGGAGCAAGTTCATTAATTGGCTAAGAAGAGCCGAGGTGAAAAGTCGAATGATTGACACGATTTGCTTGAAACCGGTGAAATATATCCGGCTTCCTCCAATACTTTACTTTAAAATCTGTCATGTGACTTGAGATACTTGTTTCAAGAATGAGCAGTTTCACTCCCTTTACCTTTTTAACCGACTTCAAAAAAAGAGGAGGTTCTCAATTCAAAGCGTATGTTTTTTTTTTTTTTTTTGTTCGCACATAACATCTGATCTACTGAACCGATTTGGACGATTTTTTTAATCGATGGGAGATGGTCTAACTTAGGTACCATGTACTCATATGATGATATTTGTTCACTAGAAAAAAAGTTATGATCGAAAAACTAAAATTTCATGTTATTTAAAACAATATGTGCTATCGTAAATCCTTACTTCAATAAGCGACCCGATGGTCAAGTGGTTAAACGCGTAAGGTTGATGTTCCTGATAGAATAAGATCGAGTCCAGGTCTGCAAGGATTTTTTTGAACAGCTGCATGGTTTTTTTTTTTTCTAATTTGAATAAGTATACGATTTTAATTAACGAAGATATCAATTAATAAGTAGTCAAATTTAGAGCGATTTGTCCTAAATGATTAAATAGGAAATCCATTGTTATAAAACGTGGTTAATATGAAACAGTAATAATTATGATAATGATAATTTTGAATGAAGGCTTAACTAAATCAAACATGAAATTCAACTAAATTTAAACTTTATTCTGAACTTTATTTAAAATCGTAATTGTTAGTTTTTAACTATATTTTAATTATTTAAGTGAATTTACACTAAAAAGAATGAAATAAAATATTTTTGGAAAAAAATAGAACCGACTTCAGTTGGCAATTGCTTTAAAAAGTAAAAAATATTTTTTTTTCTTTGAACACCATCGAAACTACTTTTAAACATAAGTTTTGAAGTCGGCGCAAAAACAATATATGGAATCATACGCAACTACAATTCAACTATAAATATAAATTTTAATGGATCCAGGTTCTTTAAGAGCATTCACATACATTTCTTTGATTACCACACATTCGTGTAATGGTACAAATATTCTGCTTTCTGAATTTTCAATGGTTTCTCTGAAAAATGTTGGCAACATATGGTTAAATATCATTTTACCTATCGTTTTTGCGTCGACTTCAAAACTTGTGCTTGAATTATTCAAAACTTATGTAAAAACTAGCTGCGTGGCCCGGCGTTGCACGGGCTTTAATGTAGTGAAGACAGTTTGAGAAAACTACTCGCCGCCAAGGCGGCTCGCCTTTAAAGTAATGAGGAAAGTTTAAACAGTCTACTCGCCGTCAAGGCGGCTCGCTTTTACAGCAGCGAGGAAAATTTCAACAAACTACTCCCCGCTATAAAGCGACTCGCTAAAAATCTTTCCTGCATCAAAAAGTTAATCGAATTATTCGCACATGCTTCCTCAGAAATAAAGACCATGTCTAGTAGTGCATACTTAGCGAGAAAACTACTCGCCGCCAAGGCGGCTCGCCTTTAAAGTAGTGAGGAAAGTTTAAACAACAAACTCGCCGCCAAGGCGGCTCGCCTTTAAAGTAGCGAAGAAAGTTTCAGCAAACACTCGCCACCAAAGCGGCTCGCTTTTACATTAGCGAGGAAAGTTTCAACAAACTACTCCCCGCTATAAAGCGACTCGCTAAAAATCTTTCCTGCATCAAAAAATCAATCAAATTATTTGCACATGCTTCCTCAGAAATAAAGACGATGTCTAGTAATGCATACTTAGCACTCTTCCTAAAAAAATAAAATTCCTTACCAAAAACAATTATTTCCAAAACGCTTTCTTCCTGTTAAATTAATTGCAAAATTTTAAACGAAAAAGTTGTTTTAATATTTGGATCGTAGCCAAAAAAAAAGTCCCTACTAAAAACAGCAGTTGCAATCAGTGGTCGGAAGTAGCGCGCTACAAGTAGCGAAACTACTATAGTAGCTACATTTTTTAGTAGTTTGTAGTGTAGCGCACTACTTTTTAAAAAAAGTAGAGTAGTGAGTAGCGCGATACAAAAAAATAGTAGTTTGTAGCGATTTCTAGAAACTACTTTTAAATAAAAAAAAAAAATAAAGAAAGAAATGAAAAAAAAAAGAGATAACTAAAGAAAAAAATAAGGTTTAATTGATTCTGACTAGTGCAAATCTTGTACGAGTACAGCAGCGGACGCAATGAGAAATAAGAACCACAAAAATATGAGCTGATCTCTTAGATACATCATTTTGACAAAATACATTCTATCTGTTTCATTTCATTGGTTTATTTGGCATCATAACTTTTATATTCCTTCAAATAGTTTTTATGTTCCTAAATATTAACTGTCAAGAAATTTAAAAAAAGTTGAAGGTTGAATTCTTTCAATCTTTTAACTTTTGAATTCTTTCTTGTGGCGAATATTCTTAAAAATTGTAAAAAAAATCTAAAAAGGACAAATTTTAGAAAAAAAAAAAAAAAACTAAAAGGAAAAGTAACAATTAAATTCAAAGACAAATTCCTAGTTCTATTCCATATTTAAATAAGTTAAAATTATTAATGCAAATTACTTTTTGAATTTTTTCGGTCAATCCTCAAACGGTGTATGCTTCTTTTTTGTATATTTTTTAAAAAGTAGCGAAGTAGCGACTACATTTCAAAAATAGTTTGTAGTCGCTACATTTTAAAGAAAGTAGTTGTAGTTGTAGTTAACTACATTTATAACAAAGTAGTTGTAGTTGTAGTTCGCTACAAAAGAAATGTAGTTTTTCCAACCACTGGTTGCAATTTTATTTAAAAACACATTTTCAAAATGGTACTAGAGAAAAAAAATATCAGTCATTAATTAGAATAAAAACAATTGTTAGAACTTTGTTGTAACACGTATTCAAAATGACAACGGAAAGAAATAACGCTCTTTAATTTTAAAAAGTTCAATAATTTAATTAACGTTTTAATTTAAATTGGCAACGGTAAGAAATAAATGTCTTGGAATTTTAAATAGTTCAATAATTTGATTAAGGCTTTAATTTAAAATGACAACGGAAAGAAATAACGCTCTTTAATTTTAAAACGTTCAATAATTTAAGAAACGTTTTAATTTAAAATGGCAACGGAAAGAAATAAATGTCTTGGAATTTTAAATAGTTCAATAATTTAATAACGGGTTAATCGTTACCATCGAAACTCCAAGCCTTCTGTCTGATTTTTGACGTCACTCACTTGAGGCCAGCGAATTATATTGGCGTTTGTTATTGGCACGTTTTTATTAAACTTTTTCACAATTGAAAAATTGTTGATTTTGAAAAGAAGAAAATCAAAGTTTTGGATCATATAAAACTTGTCTGAAATGAGTATCCAAATCACAATTCTAAAAAATATTTATTTACATGCCAGCGTATTTTTTCATAAATTACAAACAGAAGATCAAGGGAACGAAAAAATATGAGCTTTATTTTTCTCATCATAGTTTGCTCTATACGCACTAATCGAGCACTTGTTTGGCATTCTTTTTCAGTCGGTCTGAAACAATTCATGAATGATAAAAATGTTATGATCAAGTAATGATATAAATGTTCATTAGTACAAAACATTAATTATGCTTGTTAGAATTACCCATGCTAAATGGTTTTAAACCGCCTGACGAAGTTTTATTTAATTTTGCTATTACAATTAAATCTGCCAAAAATTCAAAACATATATCACTGCTGTCAGTAAATAACAGAATTTTAAAATGTTTACCCAAAGTTCAAAAATTTGTATGACTTTATTATTTGTATTCATAATTGAAAGTTCAATATTATTCATAAGAAAATACTTTAATGTTTTTGCCACATATTAATACATAGATATTCATGATCATAATGTTGAGATAAATAGAAGTTGTGGGCGGCTTTCTGGAATTATTTTTAACTTTTTTTTTCTAATAAGTAAGGTTTTATTCATGCTTGATTTTTCTTTACAAAAGCGCAATTTGTAATAAACTTTTAATATCAATTTGCTTACTTCTGCATTATTTCTGAAGATGAGATCAAATGTAGGTTATCGGCCCTATGTATGGCTCTAAATTTAAAGGTACAATGAAGATTTTTTGACAACGTTGGTTCTGGGCGAAGCTAAAATTTTTGGCTCAAAAACTTGACTCGACAACTTTTATTTTTTTACAAATCAGGCCTTCAAAAACCATTCAGAGCTATAAAATGTCAAGGAGCAGTTAAAATTTCGTCAAACCAAAACTGTCGTCTAAATGTGCGACAGTTTTCGCAATCATAAAATTGCGCCAAAAATCACCACCTGAACGTTTTCCAAAAGGTTTAGCGCGACATTTATGTTAGTTTTAATTTTGGTTTATGACTTCATTTATTTCGTTGACCGATTTCTTCAAATTTGAGATAATTGTGTTAATATTTTAAAATGGCTTTTGAAATTTCGCCAAAACTTGTACTTTAATTGTCTAGCGTAAAATTAGCAAACTTGAAATTAAATCCAAAAAAATTATTGACTAAAATACTTTAATTAAATTAAGTCAAGTTTTAAGGTTTGGAAAAAGCAGATTTTACTAAAATGGCTTTTGCAAATTTTTGGCGGAATTAATTGTCGAAGATACAATACGTAAATCGGTACATATTTCACTTTAAGCAAACTATTTAAAAACAAGCCGAAGCCAAAACCAAGTATTAGTAAAATTCTTATCATTAAGTCTGTAAAATTACCATGTAAATATCACAGCATATTTATCATATGGGTCATTCCACGTCAAGTGATCCAAAATCGGAGAAAATTTTTACCTTACATTTTTGTATTTCTTTCACATTTGGCTCATCAATTGTACCCCTTGAGGTAATCAAAAGTCTCAATTTTTGGATTTTTATCTCTATTATTTTTTCATTTATGAGACTTTGAACTTTGGAAAAGCCCTCGTTTTTCCATGGATAAGGGTACATAAAAGGGACCATAACTCGGCACCAAATATAGATAGAACAATTTGGTAAATGGCATTTTAAAGTACGTTAGTTGCCGCTTAATCTGATATGCAACATGACTAATTTGATAAAAATTTTCTTTTTCAAAAAATGAAATTTAAATTTCAAATTTAAATTTCTCGAAAAACATATAATGAATTTTTTGAAAAAATTCTCAAAAATTCTTGTGTATTTCATCTATGTTTGTACAAATTTTTAGATTGGGATCTCAATGGGATCATATTTTTTTCAATTTTTGAATAAAACTGTATAGGAAAAAAATGATATTTTTTAGATTCTATTTATTTAAATACTAAGTTCTCTTGCTTGTGATGGTCTAAAAAGCAGTGAACAAACATAAATATGTTTAAAGTGAGCTAGCCTGAGCTTATAGATTTGTCAGGTTCACCCCCCTCCCCCCTTCCTCCCCGCACAACCACTCTTTTTTAATTCAAAACTGTTCAAAATGTTTAAAAAAAAAACTCTTTGATACAAAATGAATAGTAAACTTATTTAAAGTTGGTAAATGAGTTTCCTTATAACTAGACGAAGTATCCCCCTCCCCACCCAAATATACCATTCACACTATACTAATATGACGTCTAACCTGGGGATTGAGTTGAGGATTATTTTCACCCTAGGTATATATATTGTTTTTCAGACGAAGTGTTTCTTTTCGATCCGAACTTCAAAGTGTACTTCCATTCAATATCTGAAATTTAACTTTATGATTCATTTCATCTTCTACTCCAGCACCAATCTTCAATTTTGAAGGGAGGAAATAAATGGGTCGCCCCAATATCATAGCATACAGCAAAATAGCACTGTTTCCCCTTGTTCTCATCGTTTTTTCTATTCTTTTCGCACAAAACTGAAAATAAATCAAAGTATCAGATCATATGTCTGTGTCCCCATAACTATCTTTCCACATTATCTAGTGTGCAGCTGTTATTTAATTTTTTTAATCGTTTGTGTTCTTTTTCATTTTGTTGTAAAGGAAAGTAATGCAGCAAGATATATCTATATATATATATATATATATATATATTAAACAAACACTGTTTTTTTGAGCACAACCCCACATATTGTTTAACTTCTTTACAGATTGCCCCCCCCCCTTACCCTACCTTTCCACTCCAAACTTTTTTTTTTATCATCCCGCCTAGCCCCATTTCAAAGCCTTAGTCTCTATGTCTGGTAGTGTTTCAGTTTGTTATGTTTGTTACTCTTTCCTATTAGCTTATGAGCTTTGTCCAATAAGAGAAAGGAAAGGCAGTGATGGGGACTGACATATAACGTGACACTTTAATTTCTTTTCAGTTTTGTGTAAAAATAATGGGAAAACATTATGAGAACAAGGGGAAACAGTGCTATTTTGCTGTTTGCTATGATCTTGGGGCGACCCATTTATTCCCTCCCTTCAAAATTGAAGATTGGTGCTGGGGGAGGGGATGAAATGAACCATAAGTTTAAATTCAGATTTTGAATGGAAGTACACTTTGTGAAGTTCGGATTGAAAACGAAACACTTCGTCTGAAAAACAATATATACCTAGGGGGAAAATAATCCTCAAATCAATCCCCAGGTGAGACGTCATATTAGTATAGCGTTAATGGTATATTTGGGTGGGGGAAGGGTTGTACTTTGCCTTGTTATAAGGAAGCCCAATTACCAACTTTAAACAAGTTTACTGTTCATTTTGTATCAAAGAAGCTTTTTTTTTAGCATTTTAAATAGTTTGGGGGGAAAATGGTTGGGTCAGGAAGGAAGGGAGGGGGAGCTGACCAATCTACAAGTTAATTCTTGCTCACTTACCTAGAGAAAAAATAATAGTCAATTCAATCCCCAGGTTAGACGTCATAATAGTACAGCGTTAATGGTATATTTGGGTGGAGGAGGGGGTATTTCTTCTAGTTATAAGGAAACTCATTTACCAACTTTAAATAAGTTTACTATTCATTTTGTATCAAAGAGTTTTTTTTTTTTTTTAAACATTTTGAACAGTTTTGAATTAAAAAAGAGTAGTTGTGCGGGGGAGGAAGGGGGAAGGGGAGTGAACCTGACAAATCTATAAGCTCATGCTAGCTCACTTTGAACATATTCATGTTTGTTCACTACTTTTTAGACTATCACAAGCAAGAGAACTTAGTATTTAAATAAATAGAATCTAAAAAATATCATTTTTTTCCTATACAGTTTTATTCAAAAATTAAAAAAAAATATGATCCCATTGAGATCCCAATCTAAAAATTTGTACAAACATAGATGAAATACACAAGAATTTTTGAGAATTTTTTCAAAAAAATTCATTATATGTTTTTCGAGAAATTTAAATTTGAAATTTAAATTTCATTTTTTTAAAAATAAAATGTTAATAAAATTAGTCATGTTGCATATCAGATTAAGCGGCAACTAACGTACTTAAAAATGCCATTTACCAAATCGTTCTATCTATATTTGGTACCGAGTTATGGTCCCTTTTATGTACCCTTATCCATGGAAAAACGAGGGTTTTTCCAAAGTTCAAAGTCTCATAAATGAAAAAATAATAGAGATAAAAATCCAAAAATTGAGAATTTTGATTACCTCAAGGGGTACAATTGATGAGCCAAATGTGAAAGAAATACAAAAATGTAAGGTAAAAAACGTTGGATCACTTGACATGGAATGACCCATATAGAACACGAAGGACTTTAATGCTTTGCCAGGAATGGATATATTTACTGAAAATGGCTGCTCATAAATATTTCATCTGCATGTTGTATTTGAATTTTGAGTAGATACAAAATGTTTGTCAATGAAATACTGTAAACTCTTTAACTATTTTTTAATCTTTTAGCAGGTGACCCATCAACTTAATTTTATTACGAAATCGCTGAGTATGGTTTATAAAAATGGTTAGTTTAGCTAGATTCTTGACTTTCCTTTCAAACGTGGAAATTTCATTTTGAGAATGTGCAGCTTTTGCAATCAGGAAAAAGAATTTTCAATTAGGCCATTAGAGTTTTCCATGAATAAATCTTTAAATTTCGGACAGAAGGTCTGAAATAGATCAAGTAAACTTATAGCTTAGGCAGGGATTCAAGTGAAACAGGCTATCGCAAACTGCAATCGCTACTGGAAATGAATTACATTAGAACGTTTCTTGATACTGGAAATGAATTATATTAGAACGTTCAGCGTGACGTTTGCCTATGAAAAACGAGCTAGATAAAACGTCACAGCCTACTTGGCGAATAAGAGGAGATCGCCGACTGCTTGTGAGCTCTTATTGGCTCCGCTCGTAGTGACGTCAGTGCCAAGTTAAGCTGATGATAATGTAATTCACTTCCAGTAGCGATTGCATTCGAAGCGATCGCAGTGCTGTTTCACTTGAATCCCTGCCTTAGTTAACTAATCCGGAAACTTACGAGAATTTCAGTTAGTACTTCAAAATAAGTTAATTTCAAGATTATAAAGGAATATGATGCATGAAAAAAAGAAAAACTAACCTTTTATGATCCAAATGTAGGTTTTGGTGATAAAATCCAACTGGAATAAAATTCTTCTAGCTAGTTTGAATGGGTTTTGCGTATAATAATAAGCTGGAAAATGAAAGAAACTGGCCCCAATGTGATGACGTAGTCCCTAGCAACCGTTTGAGACAGAAGGCTTGGAGTTTCAATGGTAACGGGTTAATTCAAAATGGCAGCGGTTAGAAATAAATCTCTTGGAATTTTAAATAGTTCAATAATTTAATTGACGTTTTTATTAAAAATGGCAACGGTAAGAAATAAATGTCTTGGAATCTTAAATAGTTCAATAATTTAGTTAACGTTTTAATTCAAAATGGCAACGGTAAGAAATAAATGTCTTGGAATTTTAAATTTTTCAAAAATTTAATTAACGTTTTAATTCAAAATGGCAACAGTAAGAAATAAATGTCTTGGAATTTTAAATTTTTAAATAATTTAATTAACGTTTTAATTAAAAATAGCAACGGTAAGAAATAAATGTCTTGGAATTTTAAATAGTTCAATAAATCATATGTAACGGAGGAAAAACACTAGATTGTAATCCTCATCAAAAAACCTGGGCAGCCCAAAAACGAACGAAAACGAAATAGTTCAATAATTTAATTAACGTTTTTATTCAAAATGGCAACGGAAAGAAATAAATGACATGGAATTTTAAATAGTTCAATAATTTAATTAACGTTTTTATTCAAAATGGCAACGGAAAGAAATAAATAACTTGGAATTTTGTCAAGTGCGAAGGATTTAATTAACATTTTAATTAATATCTCAGCTAATTAACGTCGTACAATAACGCGGTTGGTCTTATTGTCTTCCTTGGAAAATTTCGAATCGAATGGTACTATGTTTAATTCTCTACTCTCAGCGTTTTTTGAGGAGTTCAAGCTTCAGACGGACACACAGACAGACAGACGCGGACAGATTTTAATAGTATTTATGCTATTAAATTCCATTTGAACTAGTTCTTATTTCTTATTATAAAAGTTATAAAGTATTAATTTAGCAATTGAATGCTCAATTTTTATTGATTTGGGGTTTGTGTTATTACCCATTTTGTGCTTTTTTAGGCGTTATGCAAAAAAAGGAAGTTTAACTTCTTTAAATTGCGCGACGCTGCTTTTATACCAAAATAAAGTGTGAAAAGTTATTTCTAGATATTCCAGTACCAATAATCTCTACTAATAATAAAGCTGAAGGTGGTTCTGTCTGTCCTTCTTTCTTTCTTTCTTTCTTTCTGTCTGTCTGTCTGTCTGTCTGTCTGTCTGTTACGCGCGTAGCGCCAAAACCGTTCGGTCGATTTTCATGCCACTTGGCACAAAATTAGTTTGTAGCATGTAGTTTTGCACCTCGAAGCGATTTTTCGAAAATTCCATTTCGTTCTTTTTCTATTCGAATTCTTAGCGGAAATTCGATAAAATAGGGAAGAAATATTTCACACACATTTTCAAGTCTTATGTCATTCGAAAGCTTGGAATTTTCTGCACAAAATGAAGTTTTTTCGAAGTTTCTACGATCATCAGGAGAGCTGTAACAATTGTTTTTAGAATCCCGAAATTCAAGGCTTACCTTCAGTAAAGCAAGCCAAACGATTCTAAAATGGTTCAGCTCGATAATAAAATTTGTTTGAAAAGAGAGATGAAAAGAATTATTTTATCAACAGAAATCAACTTTTCATGTTGTTACCATGGTTACGTGTTCATACTTATTTTTGTTTCGTTCTTTTTCCAGGTTTGCCAGACGTAGTATTTTTGATTCTACGGTAGTATTTTTTCGGCCCAAATAAGGAGCGTAGTATTTTTCTGGCAACCCTGTTTCCAATATACTAATGACTTAATTAAAAGATTTGGCGGATTTTTTTTTTTCATTTTCATAGATTTCGCATTTCAGCAACATTGATTTTGGCAACGTTTGGAAACAGTAGTATTTTGTAATATATTTTTAGAGGAGGTATAGTATTTTTTGTTCCAATTATCTGGCAACCCTGTCTTTTTCCCGGTGAAGATGCTTTGGGACCCTGCTTGGCGCGTTTTCAAAAAGTCAACTACGCAAAATAGCTAGGGTTACCACGCTTGGCGCGCCTATCGTTCATTTAGCGAGAAAAGGGTACCTAAAGCACAGATTAACGAAATATTGTATCAATTTCGATATTGCATCGTTTTTTTAAAGTGTTTCGTTTCGGAAAATGTATTGTTTTGTTTTTTAAGTTGGGAAAGAAAAGTTTCTTCTTCTTTTAAACTTTGGTAAGATTTCTGTTGGTTTCTGTTATCAACAAAACTGTTCTTATTTTCTCTTTTGGCTTATTTTTGTCCATCTCCCTTGGGGTTGCATTCGAATGTTCTAAGGGGGTGTTTTACCCCATTTATCGGGTAAATCAGTGTTTTCAATGCAAGGTGATATGAATTGGTTAACAAAAGTGATATGAATTGGCGCGACCACTTGGCGATATATCGCCAAGCTTTTGATCGCCAAATATTTGACGCCAAATTGGCGATTTTTTTTTTTTTTTTTGATTTAGATTCAATTTGGCGCTGTTGGCGATATTTTGCGAAAAATCCACTGAATGGTGTTAAAAACGACGATCTTTAGGAGATTAATCATTGTAAAATATTTTTTTGCATTGTTTCGTAGCAAACTAGGGCTACAAATGTTTGAATTGTTATCTTGCTCACTCCAAGCACTATTTTAGCACTTAAGGCATCTACTAAGAAATTTACACGTAAAATTAAGTAGTGTGGGGTCCATATCAGATCTTTATATCACTTTGAAGGAATTATAGTTGAATAAAACTAAAATAGAGCATTTTTTCTGATATATCAATTATTTTACAAATGAACTTTTAATTTTATACCACGGGCAAAGCCGTGCGGGTACCGCTAGTAATAAAATATATGAATAAATAAACCGACCCTCTTTCAAAAATGCAGACATGTTCACATAAAAATGCAGCGTTAATTTATGGTTTATTTTTGTCATTTATTGTTACTTTATGGTCCCTTATTAAAATTTCTTTGACTCATCTTTCAGGAGAGCTTCAGTTCATGTCGATTGGCACTTTCCTTTCTTTCGTAATATGTATATAGTAGCTAAAGAATTTTTCTCCCCCGCCCCTCCACCGACTATACAGTGTTGCAAATTTATTTTCTGAAATAAAAAATAGAAAATCGATGTCAAAGATTTGTCAGCGAACAACATTGTGCCTTTTAGTTTTTCTCCTCCTTTCTCAAAGAAAAGAAAAACAAATAATGAAAAAAAGAGAAAAAAACCAAAAATCGCATGACTAAACAAAGCATGGAGTCGCGCAGTGGTCCTAAATTACTATCAGTGACTAAAGTCTGACTTTGACGAGATGGCACTTGACTCGTCCTTTTTTCAGAATTGTCGATTTTCATGAAGGGGTGCTACGCAGATGAATTGAAGAATTGGATTCGCAATTCTGGTATTGGTTGTAGAACTTAAAGTTGTCACTTTAGGCAAGAATTCAAGTGAAACACCATTGCAATCGCTTCGAGGCGATCGCAAATTGCAATCGCTACTGGAAGTCGAATTACATTAGAATCGCATCTCGTAGCGATTGCAACTTATCCAAATTTGGGAATTTGCGATTGCATTGGTGAGTTGCGATCGTCCGTGTTTAAATTTAATTCCTGCCTACCTCATCTTCAATGCGTCATCCAATTTAAGAAGTTAGCCAAAGAGATAAAGCATTTTAACTTTGCACGGTCAAGGCAGATGTCTTATTAGACAGCTCATATTCTACTAAGTGGGTGGGTTTTTGCTTCACCTCTCTATCATTGATCAAGGACTGCAACGAATCCGATAATTAATTTGAATTGAAAATTTGCAAAATTAGGGTTGCAATAAAGAATTTACTGCTTGTCATTTTTACTTTTTCGCCAACTAAATGAAATTACTGCTGCAAATTATACAGTCCAACAAAAAATAATCACATTGCAAAAATATATTTGGAGCACTTTTTTCTTTTAAACTCAACTGATCCGAAAAAGTTTAGGTATTAGTCATTGAAATTTCGTACATTATTCTTCATAATGATAACTAAAAAAATCTGGTATGGACCCCACACTACTTCCTTTTACGTGTTAATTTCTTATTAGTTGCCTTAAGTGTTAAAAAAAAGTGCTTGGAGTGAGCAAGGTAACAATTCAAATATTTGCTCCCTTAATCTGCCACGAAACAATGCAAAAAATATTTTACAATGGTTAATTTTCTAAATATTGCTGATTTAAATATCATTCAGTGAATTTTTCGCAAAATATCGCCAATAGCGCCAAGTTGAACTCAAATTCAAAAAAAATATTTTTTTCGCCAAATTTGTCGCCAACTTGGCGATATGTCGCCAAGTTGGCGTCAAACACTTGGCGACATATCGCCAAGTGGTCGCGCCAATTCATATCACTTGAAAGGGGTAAAATACCCCCTTGGGAACATTCGAATGCAGCCACAAGGGGAGGTGCACAACTAGACCATCCTCAGAGCCTACATACCAAGCTAGAAGTTTCTAAGGCATATAGTTTTTGAGTTATGCGAGACACATACGCACATACATCCGCACATACGTACATACAGACGTCACGAGAAAACTCGTCGTAATTAACTCGGGGGTGGTTGAAAAGGATTTTTCGGCTGCTTATATGTTGGTAGGTACTTATGCATTTGCTGACAGGTCGAAAAAACTACTGAACATTCATTCGGGGGTAAGCAAAATCAAAATTTAGACTCAAATTTGAGTGATTTTTTTTTTTCGCGATCACAATACTTCCTTTACTACGTAAAAGGAAGTAACAATAAACATCAACAAACTTCAGCCAGCAAACGATAAATTAAGAGCTAAATTTTGTTCACTCACGCCATTTACTACGATTTATATCGAAATAAATTAATAATGAAGTAAAATATATTTTGCAGGCGATAAATTTAGAATGGTTTACTACAATGTTGTCTCATTTTTGACCTCAAATAAAATGGTTCAAGAATTATTTCCTCTTCTATAAATACAACTTGGCAGATCGCCAACATGTCGCTAAATTCATAAATATTAACGCGTCAATTTCTTCCTTCTCTACCTATTTTAAGGAATGGACTCAAATTCTCATTTGATTGACAGGTGCCATCTTTTCACGATTTTATTATACAATCGTTTGTTGATTGAAATTATTTACAACAAAAAGAAACCAGGAAATAAAAATTACGTGTGGATTGTAACAATTCTAAAAATTGAGCTAAATGAGAAAGATTATTACTAAAGATTCCATTATTTACTTATCTTTAAAAATTAATCTTTGCTGTAATAATTAATGTCCTGGTCGCGATTTCAGCACGAAACCTGATTAATTATTAATTTTATTCATGTTTCTTTAATTTTTACCATGTGTAATGCAGTAACGGAAATACTTTTTGCGCATATGATTGTGTTAAATATTTTTTTTAGCAATGTCAAATCTTCTATTTGTTGCCTTTTTGGACATAAGACGTCGTATAGTTCCTTTTTCAGATTGGACTCGAAGTCTGCAACAGGGCGTCTCGCTGCGCCACCTCCCGGGACGTCCGCTGGGCCCTGCTCCTTCGCCACCATGCAAAACACAATGTCAAAAGAGCACACCCACACACACACCTATCGCAATTCATCATTGCGAAAAAAATAATTTGAAGTCAATATGTCAAAATTCAAATTATTTTTTTATTTGTTAATTAATTAATTAATTTATGATTATTATTAGTAGTATTATTATTTAAAAATTATTTTACTTTTTTTTGCCATGACTATATTTTGCCATGCTATTTTACTTTTTTGCCATATTGCTGGAACACTTTTGGTGCTTGTTATTTTGTTAAAAAAGTAAAACAGTTTTTTTTTTCCTCTGCTGATTAAAGTTTCTAACAAAAATGCCGTAAAAGACCCAACGTTCTTTTAAGTTTAAACCCCTTTCATACATTTCTTTTTTTTTTCATATATTTAAATTTTGCCGAAAAGCATTCCGTGTCAAATCAAAAAGGCAATAACTTGACCATCTCCAATTTTATGAAATCTTCAGCATATTTTACTCTTTGAGACAGCTTAAATTTATATATACGTTTAAAAAAATATATCTCATGCATTATTGATGGTTAATAACTTTTGAAATTTATTAAAACGTTTTCCTTTTTTATTTGTTTTGTTTTTAGCTAGTCTTCAGTATTTAACTCAACTTCTATAGGAACTAGTTCATTGTAAAGACAACTACATACACTTCATTTTGATATGCAATTCAAATATTTTTGGAGAAAACGTGTCTTTCACAAATGTGTGCTTTATTATAAAAGTGGTGTTTCTGAAAAAAAAAAAAAAAAAAAAAAATATGGAAAAAATAATCTTTAAGGCATTTCAATGAACTTATCCAAAACATTTCAGGGTAAGACTTTGAGACTATTAAGAAATCGTAGTTACAGCAAGTACAAGTAATGCGGGACGATTTTTGCTGAAATTTGCGTTAAAGTTATCATGCAAGTTTTTCGGAAGTTGCAGTTTTTTTATGGCTCGTTTTAACGAAAATTACACGAACCTTAATTTTCTACATAGTTTGAATACGTTTCAAGGTCCCCTCCTCCCCCCTCCCAAAATAAATAAATGAAAAAGAAAAACATACAGACTAGTTTTTTTTTTTGTGTGAAGGGGGGGGGGTGTAAAACTTTTTATGTATTTCACTGAATAACTCTAAAAACTTTCAGAGTAGGACGACAAAGGGATTTTTTGTCAAAATATTGATTTTGTGAAAATAAAGGTCTCAAAAATGTTCGATATTTTTTAATTGTGTGAAAAAAGGAATTTTTTAGCAAAGTTTTTTTTCTTTTAGGTATTTCTTCCTTTTGCCGCAATCGATAAATTTGTCGATAAATATATTTTTAAAATTATTTTTTATAATGGGGCCTCGGCAGCGCAGTTTGTTTGCGCGCCATTCTAGTTATCTCGAGGTCGCGGATTCGATTCCCGCCCAGTGGTCGGAAAAACTACATTTCTTTTGTAGCAAACTACAACTACAACTACTTTGTTATAAATGCAGTTAACTACAACTAAAACTACTTTTTTTTTAATGTAGCGACTACAAACTACTTTTGAATTGTAGTCGCTACTTCGCTACTTTTTAAAAAATAAATAAATAAAAAGCATACACCGTTTGAAGATTGACCGAGAAAATTCAAACAGTGGTTTACATAAAAAAAACTAACTCATTTGAATATGGAATTAAACTAGGAATGGTCTTTGAATTGATTTTTTACTTTTCCTTTTCCTCCCCCCCCTTTTTTCGCTTAAATTTGTCCTTTTTAGATTTTTTTTTACAATTTTTACGAATATTCGCCGAAAGAAAGGATTCGACAGATGAAAGAATTCAACCTTCATTTTTTTTTCATTTCTTGCCAGGGAAGATTGAGGAACATTAAAATTATTTAAAGGAATATAAAAATTATGATGCCAAATAAACCAATCATCAACAGATAGAATGTATTTCGTCAAAATGATGTATCTAAGGATCAGCTCACACTTGTATGGTTCTTATTCCTCATTGCGTCCACTGCTGTACTTGTGCAAGATTTGCACCACTTTTCAACTGTACCGTCATTTGATGGGAAGAGCGCGGGGCGGGAACAACGGTCGGAAGTAGCGCGCTACAAGTAGCGAAACTCTGGCGAAACTACTGCAGTAGCTACATTTTTTTAGCAGTTTGTAGTGTATCGCACTACTTTTTAAAAAAAGGAGAGTAGTGAGTAGCGCGATACAAAAAAAAAAAAAAAAAAAACAGTAGTTTGTAGCGATTTCTGGAAACTACTTTTAAATTTAAAAAATAAATAAATAATAATAAATGAAAAAAAAAAAAAAATAAAAAAAAAGAGAACGAAGGAAAAAAAACAAGGTTTAAAAACAACGTAGCCCAAATTAATTTGTAGCTTACACGAAACAACAAGTGCCTTTTTTTTTTAAGTGTGGACAAAATTAGGAAAGTATGGTTCCTTATTTTACAACGTCATGTTTAGAATGAGGATGTTTAGTTTGCAAACTTTTGTAGGATATTATTTGGAAGTAAGGTAAATTTGCCTTTTTAGACCAATTGCACAGTTTGTCTGTTTTAAATCCGTCCTGAGATCTGCTAAGCGAAAGTTTCAAAAAATTTGAAAGAAACAAAACCAAACTGATAAAATCACAAATATTCTCTGTGACCGTAAGGTGTGCACATCATCCACTTCGACTTCCACTTCTGCCTCGCTTATTTTGATTGGTGAAATCATTAACCAATCATGTAAAAGTATTAAGTCATGCATCTCTTGTAAATAAACAAAACAGTTCTGTACAATTTTCAACCTTTGGTTGGCTATTTAATGAAAATATGACCGCAGTTATTGACAATGAAGTAATTTTAAACAACGGTGTGAAAATGCCACTTTTAGGACGTATGTTACTCACTTTTTTTAACGGAAAATGGAAATGCTATCCTTTTAATTCAGTAAAAAAATGTTGCTAGCATATTGCACATGTTTATGATTCTCTCTTGTAGTGTGTAGAATAAAATTTCCGTTTTCTTTAAAAAAGTATGCTTTTGTTTTAAATCTATTTACCATAATTTCATTCTGTGATTCCATTCCCCTACAGTTTTACGTTTACGTCTTTCAATATTTCATTATGATGAAAATACAAAATGCTCAAAATGAGCAATTACTAATACAAGGCTATTTGTAATTGCTATTGCCTTGACACCATAAAAATTTTATCTAATTAACCATCAGTCCAGATGGGAATTTCGTCTTACATTTTATTCGTGCTGTTGATTTTATCTTAAATTCTCTTCATTAATGGGGAAATTTTAACCTATTAAATATTCCTACTTTGACTACTAGATATTGTTAAGAAACCTACAAAACACAAAACTGCACAATTGCCAAATTTTAAAACACAGTGATTGATTTTTAATAAGTTTTGAAGCCCACTCACAAATAAAGCTTGCCTTGAAAACAAAACCAGTGACGCCAGATTGCTGTAATGTCAGCCTTTCACCTACAACAATTGTATGGCATCTATGTTACTGTTTCATTCAGGAATTTTTTTTTCCTTCCACCATCAATTAGCTTAAGTCTATTAACTCGCTGGAGATTAGATTCGTCAAAGGGCAATCCAATAAGCTGCACCAGGTGTCAGCCTGGGGTTGCCCGCAAATTATATCAAACTTTGAGGTAGAGGGGGTTACTAGTGTGGTGCCATATGTTTTTTTTTTAAATTTTTATAAAAAAATGTTCATGTAAAATAGCTAAACATATGATGAGAGGAGGGGGCTAGGTGAAGTGATACTGACAAAAACTGGAAAGAATCAAAAATGAAGAAAGTAAGTGATGTAATGATATCATTGGTGGACAACCCCTAGTTGAAATGACATTTATGTAATTAAAGATTTTTATTTTAAATGTACCTAACTATAGTGGTTAATTTAATAACAAAGGAGAAAGAAATCATGAAAAAAGCGTTTTTAAAAGGAGTATTTTTTGTACATGAATCGGATGTTTTGTGCAACACAAGAACATGATTTAATTTTATTCTTTGAATCTACTCTTAAGGCAAGATAGAAACTATTTTAAATTACTTTGTTTTTCCTATAGCCATTTATACGCAATGTTTTTCTAATAGTTCAATATTAAATGACTTATTAGCACTTGTTTTCATGTCCCATAGGTAGCACAAAGAAAATTCTATGATAATTCATTATTGCTTCCCCTAGACCTGAAAAGTGACAGGTGTTTCCTTATTAAAAGGCACTTTAATTCAGTAAAAAAGGCACCTTTATATAGAAAATTTGTAGGGTTTTTTTCCCCGGCATACTGTATGGTTACAAAATCCAAATATTCTTCAACACTAATTTCTTTTTAAATAATTAATAAAATGCGTTTTACTGTTTAATTTAAAAGATTATGATTTATATCAATTCAGATTAAAAAGGAAAGGAAGCAGTTATATTTCAAGGCCAAAAACGCTTGCTATTTGTGATCAGGTTTTGTTAAAACTTCAATAGGTCAAGAGTGGCACATTGAGAAATGTAAAAAAGAAAGGTAGAGTGTACTAAAAAAGCTGGGTACAGCATCCTCTTAAAAAATACTTAGGGAAAACGCTAGTTATTACTCAACGTGACTGAATTAAAGAAATTCACTCATGTGATAAAAAATTTTTCTTACTGTTTAGGCTACTTCCTTCCAAAATTTTCTGGACGCTTCCATTACAGAAACTTTAATATCGTAATCAGAGTGGGAAATTATGTCTAATTTTGTGAAGCAGCACTGCTCCTCAAATTCTGATATTGAGGACCTGCTCTGTAAAATTGAGGAGCAGTTTTACATTTACTAAATTATATTTTCAATTGGAACACAAACAATTTTAAAGAAATGCAACATTTAATGTGCTATGGTGCCTTTGAAAAGTTTTAAACAATGACTTCAATCACAAACTTTTATCACTTATTTTTTACAAAATGGAACTGGATGCAAATAGGTGGTTCTACAAACATTTGTGGTGTGAAAATTTAAAAAAAAAAAAAAAAAAAAAAAAAAAAAAAAAAAAAAAAAAAAATATTTGTACCATTTAAAAATTAAAACCATTTGCACCTTGTTTATTAACAAAAATAATCATTTAAAGTCATGAAGAACACTGCAACAACAGTTCAGAAAAGAGGAGAAGAGTGGGTGGATGTGGATGCTTGTAAGATATGCATGGTAAACAAAAAATAAAGTTGAAGGTGCAAGGTGAGATGATTATTGTAGGGTAAGACATGAACTTCAATATTTGATTTGTAAAATAAGGTACATTTTGTCATTAAAAAAATCAGTTTTTTTTCTTTGCAAAATTTCTGATGTAATTTACGATATTGTATCTTTCATATGTTTTGAATTGCAAAGCTGCAGTGCAGTATCACTTATTTGCTATCCAGATTGTAACTAAATCTTTTGTAATTTCTCCAGAAGATAAGCAATAATTGTACTTCACCCTGGCTCATCATTTCAAACTTTTCCAGGAGGGAGAGGGGAGGGGGGACAAAGGGTGTGTAGTGTACTCGATGTAAATTACCCCCAAAACAGCAAAACTACGCCCACTTATATGCAAAAACATTGATTTCACAAAGCTGGGGGGGGGGGGGGGGCAATTGACCCGCCATAAATGACATACCTGACTTCACCTCAACAAAAATTTTCATTGCGTTGACTCCCATGCTTTCACTAGAGCGTAATCAAAATTAATTTCAAACAAAGATATCTCTTTTATTATAAGCATTTACCTTTTCAATGAAATAATTCTAAGTAAGGAACATTGGACGAAAGCTTTTTTGTGATCAACTATTGTGAAAATTTGATTGTTTTATGTTAGGATTTATACAAGGCCCGTCAGTTAGGGGTGTCAGGGGAGATCAATTGCCCTCTAGCTTTGAGAAATCAATGCATTTGCATATAAGTGGGTGTGGTTTTTGTTGTTTCAGACGAAATTGCAATGTGTTTGCACCCGCCCACCCTGAGAAAACTTGAAATGATGGGCCTGATTTTTACTTGTAATGTTGTTTCTAAGAATACTGTTCCTTAGAAGCATTTGATCTTCATTGGAAATTGACAGTCATCTCTCAGACCCAATGGTCTGTTCTTGGTTGTTTCCTTTTTATTGGTCTTTAACTTAATGTGTGTAAGTATTTAAAAAAAAAAATAAATTAATGAAATAATATTTCATGCTTATTATTAATGTTTTTTTACTATGATTATTTCAGTTGGAACATTTCTTTTGAAGTCGCCTGAAATATTTTCCATAACTGAAGCTGCACTAGAACAAGGATACAGACTGATTGGTAATGTAAATAATAGGTGCTTTTATTTATTTTCAGTACAGAATGCATTTATTTCTTTATTATACTGTAGAAAGTTTTAATGCTCTTGATTTTTTTTTGCTCTGCACTATTTTTATATTAACAAGGTGAAGTTGAAGAGCAAAAGTACTTTATTAGGAAAACTAGAGAACAGAAAATTGAAAAAATAGACAAATAGTTTTGATTTTTTAAAAATTTTAACCATCCAATATTAAATGTGTTGACATTGAGACGAACCATTATAATGAAAATTTCTTTGGTTATGCGTAAAAAAAACTGCTTTTAATGTCAAATTAATTGTGCTAATTTGAGCTTCCCATGGGATTATCTCGGTATTGCAGGAGAAAGTGCTGAGGCATAAAAATAAGACCAGCAATGACAAAAGTTCAGTTAGCACCTTCACTGCTGCTCACATGCCAGCATGTGATGTGAAGATGTTTCTCCTCTTTAATCAGTATAGTTTAATGGGAGTTTCTGAGATAATTTTCAAAGGGCAATTTATCAGCAGCGAACGTGTTAAAAATTGTTTTTATATTTCTGAGCTTAGCAAAAATGGAAGTTTATGGCAGTAACATATCCACAGGGGGAATGGGGGGGGGGGCAATTGAGGTGGTTCCTCCATAAATAAAAAAATTTCTTAGTGATGCATATATTTTAAGAATTTTTTTTACCAAAAAGAAAGTTCATTTTAAAATCTAAGTGCAGTTTTTTTCTCTTCATTCTATCTTTCAGACACAGCAGCAGTGTATAAAAATGAGTCAGCTATTGGTGAAGTTTTAAAAAAGATGAACTCCAAAAATATCTCTAGGAGTGATGTTTTTATTACTAGCAAATTAGGTAAGATGGTTTTCCTTTAAAATTACTGCCAAATATTTTGATTTGATGCCTAATTTCCCAATTTTGATATGATGCCTGGCAGTAGCATACATAGACCTAGGTGCGCTTTCTTGAAAGATTTGTAAGTGCCCCCCCCCCTGTAAAATATAAAAAATGTTTTCCCCATGTGACTCATTGTGCTATTTTTCTCTATTGTATGCACTCAAACCTCTTGCGCCCTGCACTGCGGGGCTCTATGTATGCTACTGATGTCTGGATCACATACAAGTTTTTTTCCCCCACTCATAGGGACTAAACTCTTGATTGGCACAAAGGTTAAATTTTTAAAAGTAATTTTTAAATGCATTCGATTTTGTCTTTGAAAAATATTTTCTTTAGTATTATTTATAAAAAGTTAGCAATGCAAAACATTTTTCTTTTATAAATGTTTCCTTTTTTTCCCATTACATATATATTTGATTTATCAAAAATGACACCTAGATTGCTCCATCAGATGTTAAAATGCTTAAGATAGGTGTCATCATGGTGCCTAAATTAAAACTTTCATATCTAACACTGATTGTTCTAGTGATACAGTGAAAAGGATAGAGGGACATTAATAGAGCCTTTTATGCTGTATTTAAAATATTTTAACTTGAAAAAATGACTGCTATGACCTTTTAATTTTAACTCTTATAGTTTTTAATTTTTCATTTTGAATGTTTCTTTCCATAAGGTCCTGCATATCAAGGGACTGAGAGAGCAAGAGTTGCTGCATCGTTATCATTGGAAGCGCTCCAACTGAACCACCTCGATTTATATTTAATCCACTGGCCCGGCTCTTCGGGGATGAAGCCGGACAACCCCCAGAATGCAGAACTTCGAAAACAGAGTTGGCTGCAGTTAGAGGCTCTTTATAAAGAAGGTAAAGCATTTGTGAGGAATAATGTTATTTTTATGAATAAAAATCAGCTCTTTTTTTATATTAACTAAATATACATGCTGTATGTAATGATTGTCATTTTCTAGGTTTAAGGCATTCTGAAAAGATTGCTTTCTAATTTGTTCCCTCCAAAATACTTCATAGATTTTGATAAAGAAGTACCGAATTTTCTCACATCATGAAATATATTTTTGTGAAATTTATTAATTCATTTCATAGTAGAATGAATTTCTAATTTCATGTTATATGAAGCAAAATAACAATAAAAACAACTGTGTATCTAGTTTTGGAGGAAGTCATTAGTAAAATATGAGCTCAGGAGAATGGACATAGGTGTATTTCATTATTGTATATTTATCGTTTCATTTTAGAAATTAAATCATTCCATTGTTTGGAGAGACTTCTTTAGAGTTAACAAAAGTCTGAAAATGTTTAGTTATTCAAATGCATTTTTTTTTGCCTTTCTTAAAATAGTTTTGCCTCCATATGAGTCATTAGAACTATGACACACGTTAGCTATATTATTAATTTGGTTTAAAAATATTTTATTTAGAAAAAGTGTTCAGATAATAGCAATGGATGAATGTTACTTTCGGCAAGAACTGGGAATCTGGTATTGTAGAATTAGTTTGCATATTTGAGGCAGCAAGAAGTAAGGGGATGTAAGGGCCAAAATTTAAAATATTGGAGATAACTAGTGAAAATTGTGGCGAACCTCTCCTCTGCCCTGGGGTAAGAGATGGTATTAGAAGCCCTAGTGGGTAGTTACACATATAATAGTATAATTGAGATTTTTTTTCAATGTAAGTCTACCTAAGGTCTGATCTTTAAATGTATTTTTCTCAAATCTTTAATTTGTTCACTTACATCCCTTTGCTTCCCACTGCCTTATTTGTGTTTCAGTCTTATTATTTGTGTTCTCTTATAATGCTTTTATTTTTAGTAGAAGAATTAAATATTTTAATACATGTAGCATTTTAATGGAACATGCATGTATTATATTTTTAAACTTTTTAAGCTTTTTTTGTATGAAGAAAAATATTAATTAAGTCTGACTGCAAAGGCAGATCTTTGTTGACTTTATTTCTTCTGCATTCATAAATTTTAAGCTGAATTAGTATAAGATGAGAAAAAAAGTAACACATGCTCTTTGAGAAATCCAAACTAAAAAGGCAGTGTTATTCCAGATTCTATGTAAAATAGTGTTGTTTTCCATGTCAAATATGAAAACTTGTAACTCTTTCAATTTTTTTGAAAAAAGTTTTTAGAACAAATGTTGGCCTCATATGTTTTGAACTTCAACTGCAAAAGGGTATTGGAAAGGGTTTAAAGGAGGGTTACAAAGTTAGTACACGAGCTTTCTAATTTAGATTATGTCTCCAGGCTTAGAACTCTTGATATGTATAGCATGGAGCAAAAGAAAGTCGGAGAGGACTTGATTCTGTTATTTAAATTTATCAAATTAAAAGATTTTACTGGGTTTAATTTTTGCTTAGACAGCAGGACAATAGAACATTGTTTTAAGCAATTCAAATCTCATACTAATCAGGAAATTAGGAAATTATTCTATTTTAGTAGATTTGTAGGCCCATTGAAAAATTTACCAAAAGAGGCTGTAATAAGTAAGGGAGTGGATGACTTTAAATCTCCAATTGGGCCATTTGGGACGACCAGAGCTTGTTGCTGGTCATCACATTTGTATATGTATTGTATTTCTATTTGATTGTGTAATTTTTAATACTTAAAACTCATTTCATATATTTTTACTCATATTGTGAATGATAAACAGCACCATTTGTGTTTTTGCATACTTTCAACTTTACTATTTATTTTTAGAAAGCATAAGGCATGTCAAATGAGTTTTAATTTGTAAATATGGTATTTTTTATATAATGTGTTCAAACATATTCTAGGCAAATTTAAAGCTATAGGAATATCTAACTATACAATTCCTCATATAGAAGAGTTGCTAGAATATTGTTCTGTGGTCCCTGCTGTTTTACAGGTATATATATTTTTGTGTTCACACCTATACACGCACACACACACACACGCATATGTATATATATATATATATATATATATATATATATATATATATATATTATATACACACGTATGCATATACACATACAACAAAACGCAATTCTTAAATATGTCTTTCAATGGGCCAATGAAAATACAAATAACAAATGTGATGATCAACAACTGGTGCTGGAACCAGTTAGGTTGGTCCTGGTCCATTTATAGTCTGCAATGAAGATCAATGGCCCTTTTAAAGCTATCCCCTCCCTTGCTATTTACAGCCTCTTCCTGTAAGCTGTTCCTAGTTCCCCCTTGAACTCTACTAAAATAGTAATTTTTCCTCATTTCTTGGTTAGCTTGAGATTTGAATAGCTTAAAACAATGTCCTCTTGTCCTGCTTTCCATGCAAAACTTTAACCCAGTAACATATTTCATTTTGATAAATTTAAATAGCTGAATGCTCTCTTATTCTCATTTGCTCAAAACTGTACTTTATATCAAGAATTCTAAGCCTGGAATCATAACCTAAACTAGAAAGCCCATTTATTAATCTTGTATCTCTCCTTTGAACCCTTTCAAATAAGTTAATATCTCTCTTATGATAAGATAACCAAAACTGAGCAGCGTACTCCGAATGAGGTCTTACCAAACTTCTGTATAAAGGCAGAAGAACATTCTTACATTTATAAAGCAGTGAGTAACCGCCTCTAAGCAAGTGCTAAGGCAGAAACATGCGATACACCGCCAACTTGACCATTTCGATCCATGGACTGCAGTTTCTAGCTTCTTATGCTCTCATCAGCATGGAATACGAAAGTAGTCGAGTTGGAGGCAAAAATCCTCTTATAAAGCAAAGAGAGCCAAAAAAAACTGGTAGCTAATGTGAAATTAGAAATCCAGCGAGCGACCGCACTTGGTACGGTACAACTCGTAAATTTTTTAGGCAGAGCTGCAGGCAGAGCTATCACTGCTTTATACCTTGAGCTCTGCCTAAAAAATTTACGAGTTGTACCGTACCAAGTGCGGTCGCTCGCTGGTATTCTAATTTTACATTAGCTACCAGTTTTTTTTGGCTCTCTTTGCTTTATAAAAGAATTTTTGCCTCCAGCTCGACTACTTTCGTATTCCATGCTGATGAGAGCACAATAAGCTCGAAACAGCTGTCCATGGATCGAAATAGCCAAGTTGGCAGTGTATTGCAGGTTTCTGCCTTAGCCCTTGCTTAGGGGCGGTTACTCACTGCTTTATCCTTACATTTGTTTGAAATAGATCTATTTACAAACCCATGCATCCTTATTGGCTTTCTTACTAGTTATACTACACTGTTGACTAAACTTGAATTCCTGATTTATTAATACCCCCAGATCCATAACATCATCTGCCTGACTGATGACTGAACACCAAAATGACATATAAATTAAAAGATATGTTGTGTCGGTTGGGATAAAAAAAATAGAATTGCAGTGTTTAAATTTACATCCTTCCCTTTTTTGCTTGAATTGTGACATAAAATTTTGTATATTTTGTCAAGACCACATTCTCAGAGTAACTGGGTTTTAACTGACAGGTTCATAGTAAATGAAATCATGTTCCCTTATACCCTCACATTTTTCCTTTTATCACAGAGACTAGGGATAGATGGAAACCCCCTATTTATCTCCCCATGATGTTGATGTAATTAGATAATCACCTTATATGCAATCAGTTTAAAAGGTTAAGAAGTTTTGCATCAACAATACTCAATCTGTGGCCCGCAGGTCGCATGCAACCTGCTGAATTGTTCAAATGTAATCTGACATTATTAAGAGAGAAATAATTTACTAGAAATGAAATTATACTCTGAGTTTATAGAAAATACACTCAAAGATGTAATTAACATCAAAAACTTAATCTTCCAAATAACTAGGAAGAATAAAAAAACTTAGTTTTTTTTTTTTAGAATACAGTATTTATGGGATAAATGGCCTCAGGAGGTGAAATTCGAAATTCATAAATAAATGTTTTTAGTAACCTTTTCACATCTAACTAGTTGAAACAAGTAACTTCACATCTGTAGAGCTGCAATACAGCAAAATGGAAAATCAATAACTTAAAAAACAACCTTTTTTTCAATATCATCCTCAAACAATGGTCATACATACACAGTTGTTTGGAAACATATGGAACTTTCAGAATTTCATCTGTATATTACCCAGGCTTCAACAACATTTTAGCTTGAAAAATTACCGTAAATCTGGTTACAGAGTGTTTTTATTCACCCCAACCAACTCTGCTTGGTATTTTGGTTTTAACCAAAGTGAGACATGACTTCTTGGTCAGAATAAAAAAAATATCAGGATACATTATAAATTATTAGTTCTTCAACAGGCTATATGGAAATTAGCCAAAGTTAATTAAAATTGTGTCCCAATGAAATTGTGAACACTTAATGCTGTAGTTGGTGTTTATTGCATCATTACATTTGTTTCCCTAATAAATCTTAAAACTGTACATCAGTCCGTAAGTGAGTGATCTCTTGCTTCATATTTAACATCATCTTGGTTGTGGTTGAATGCTTGTTTTACACACTTAGTTGTTGAAGTCTTAAGAGTCATTAACATTGGCAGAACACTATCCATGAGGTAACCCAGTTGGATTCTGTGCCACGTTCTCACAGGTGTTTTGTGGGATTTTGGGGATTCAGAGGTGTGTTGGCATAAATAATGACCCAGTTCAGCTGTTTTGCAACGTAGATGATGTTCTGCCAATTAATTTGATGTTTCGGCTTCTGTGTGTGACAAACATTTAAACATAACTAACATAATGTTGAAAAAAAAGGGTAAGTTAGGGCCACTTCCGGAGCACTTTGTTTGTGTGTGTGTAGTTATCTGTATAGAAACATTTTAAGCGCTTTTTCTTTCAGATAGAAGTTCATCCATATCTCACTCAATTCCCCATTAGGAAATTCTGTGCAGATAATGGAATTCACGTTCAAGCATATTCTTCAATAGGGTCCAAGTCTGGATGTAGTGAGGTAAATATATGTATTTTAGAATTTTATTTCTGAAATTGTTAGCCTCAGCAGCCAAAATAAAAGTGACTATTTTTGGGGAGATAAGCCGCACCATTGTATATGCTGCGCACTTCCCAAAAGTTTGGGAGAAAAAAAATTTGTTTCATCAGGTGTGCTGCATTGGGAAATAAGCTGCATTATAGCTTTGTTAAAAATTTCATGTGCGAGAACCTATTCTGTATTATAACTTGTATTGACATAGCCCTAAAATAATGACAAAGAATTAGTAACAATAATTTGGAAACACATTCAATAACATAATTAAAATGTCCCTACATTATGGTGATAAACGCAACTTATAGTAACCCTGCTCTACTGGGATTGTTTCTGCTTCAATATTACTCCCCTATCCTCTCCTGTCTAGGGACAATACTTGCAGATTACTGTTTGATTTTTTATATTTTTGTTGGATTCGTTTATTAGAAGTGTTGGTTAGAGTTGATGTTTTTTATCTTAGAATTTATTTATCTTCTGAATGGGATCTAGGAATATAAAATAACATCCCAATAAGCAGAAATGCTGCAGTAGTGCGTTCTCTTAATCAAGCTGTCACCCTTTTTAGAACTATTCAAGGGTGCTAGTTGTGGCTTTGGAGGTTGGACTCTAATTTGCTTTATTTTAAGCAATAAATAAACATAGCATGTACTTTGAAAAAAATCGTCATCACTTTTACATCTTATAAGCCACCCTGGTATACAGGGTGAGTTTGATCGAATCTGCAATACGAAAAGGGGTGATAGAAGAGCCCAAGTGGAGTATAGAACCACCCATTAGCGGTGTCAATTCGTAACCATAACCGAGTTATGGTATATTTAAGGAAAATTCGCAAAAAAACAAAATTCTGAGAAAAAGACCAATTTCTGAAGTTCCTGTTGGGTCAACGCACAAAATAAGCACATATTTCGAAAGAGCAGAAACAATCCTTTAAAATGACATCTTTTTCATCAAGATAGTCGCACTTTATAGCGAGTTACAAGCTTTCAAACACTGGAAACACTCAAAAATGAAATTTCATCAAACTTTTCAGTCAAAAATTTCAGAAACAACCGTATGAGCTACAACCGGTCAAATGCACCAAAAACTTTCCCATTTCACTAGCTTTCAGATGATACAACAGAAAATCATATTGGGCTTCAAGTTCAGCAGATATTCTGGCTTTTGTTTGAAACAGTATGAAAATCGTCCTTTGTCAGAATATGGAAACCAGCAAAGAGTCAGACTTTTATGTTCTAAATTTTCTATTTCATGTAAGTGTACTGGTTTATTTATTCAAGAAAAGGAAAATTTTATAACTAAATATTAAATTGTAACACTTTATTAAGTTAATAATCACAACAGAAGATAACAACACGTAGAAACAAAGGAAGCATTACTTTAACGCGCTTTTCACAAAGAAAAAATTCAAAATTAAATGAGTTACACTAACATCTATGAGTACATTTACATGTAAACAATCCTCAACATTTCCCAGAGCTACTGAAATTATCATCCCCCACACCGGATAGATGCCCTTGGCCTTTTAAGAGCAAAAACTACCGTCGCTCTCAATGAAATTTCATTTCTCACTTTTGCTACTGCTCCATCAAGCCAAATGCGCAAGTCCTGCAAACTGGTTGCATCTGAGCAGTAAACTGCTTGTTTCAAGAATCTCCAAACAAAGAAGTTCACTGGCGTCAGGTCTGGTGATCTAGGTGGCCAAGGAATAGGACCCAAATGACAGGATGAATGGACTCTATGAAATGAAATTTCATAGAGAGCGACGGTAGTTCTCGCTCTTAAAAGGCCAAGGGCATCTATCCGGTGTGGGGGATGATAATTCCAGTAGCTCTGGGAAATTTTGAGGATTGCTTACATGTAAATGTACTCATAGATGTTAGTGTAACTCATTTAATTTTGAATTTTTTTTTGTCAAAAGCGCGTTAAAGTAATGCTGCCTTTGTTTCTACGTGTTGTTATCTTCTCTTGTGATTATTAATTTAATAAAGTGTTACAATTTAATATTTAGTTATAAAATTTTCCTTTTCTTGAATAAATAAACCAGTACACTTACATGAAATAGAAAATTTAGAACATAAAAGTCTGACTCTTTGCTGGTTTCCATATTCTGACAAAGGACGATTTTCATACTGTTTCAAACAAAAGCCAGAATATCTGCTGAACTTGAAGCCCAATATGATTTTCTGTTGTATCATCTGAAAGCTAGTGAAATGGGAAAGTTTTTGGTGCATTTGACCGGTTGTAGCTCATACGGTTGTTTCTGAAATTTTTGACTGAAAAGTTTGATGAAATTTCATTTTTGAGTGTTTCCAGTGTTTGAAAGCTTGTAACTCGCTATAAAGTGCGACTATCTTGATGAAAAAGATGTCATTTTAAAGGATTTTTTCTGCTCTTTCGAAATATGTGCTTATTTTGTGCGTTGACCCAACAGGAACTTCAGAAATTGGTCTTTTTCTCAGAATTTTGTTTTTTTTCGAATTTTCCTTAAATATACCATAACTCGGTTACGGTTACGAATTGACACCGCTAATGAGTCGTTCTATACTCCACTTGGGCTCTTCTATCACCCCTTTTCGTATTGCAGATTCGATCGAACTCACCCTGTATATACTGCAGGAGTTAAAATTCAGCTTCCAAACATGTGTAAGTCGCAGCTTATCTACCAGAAAATACGGTACTTTATTGCGCCTAACCCCACCAGTTTTTATTGTGACCAACTTTAAAATTACTGTTCCTTGTGACTGAGTAAATAATATTTTTGTTAGTATATTATTTCATTTGTATTTGTTTATGAATGTTGAAGTTTCATATGTGCTAAAAGTTGCGATAACTTCACAAACGTTGCCATGCCACATCAGGTAAACGCGACCGAACTGAGCAGAAACGAAATCTGGTACTTTCAAGATACCATTGAATCCATTTACGCTTCTGCCTATCTTTTTACTTTCGCAAGTAGCATGGCCCTTAAAGACATTAATTGGAGAACCTTCACAATATTTCACTGCATTTCTGCAGCACAATTCGAATTGCTGAAAGAAAGTTATTACTTTGCTTAATACCATGCTAGACAATAACATTCTCTTTGATGGTGTGAATCTTTTTATTATTTTGAAACCTAAGAAGCAAAAGTTAAGTAAAAAGTTACAGATAATTAAAGTTATGACCTAAGAATTATACTGCAACAACTGTTTCAGTTTCACTTTCTTTGTGCAATCTCAACTTGTACACATTAATTTTTCATAGTCAAATGCAAGGGGGGGGGGGATCCCCCTTCCAATGATTGAGATTGTTTAAGATCAAAATGAGAATTTCGAGAATATTTTGAAAAAGTATTTTTTTCATCATTTCTGTAAACATCCATTATCTTATGTATGCTCTCCTTGAATTTAGCACAATGTAGGAATAAGAGGTATGTTACCCCTCTCCTCCTCCCCTAAGCATCAAGTCTTCCATTCAGGGATCTTGTCAGTATTTCTAACAAATGTAAAGTTCAGGAAAGAAAAAAGAAGAAACCCTTGCAGTTGCGAAAGATTGCACACGAAGAAATTGTTAGATTTGGCTTCACTTTCTGTTTCCAATTGCAGAACTTACAGGTGTAAGTCTCTGTGTTTGATGAATATTTAAAATTGTATAGTTCTTTTTCTAAGCTTGGAATGAAGTCATTTTAGTTTATTCCCCTCAGTGTTATGAAATATATACCGTGAAGTTTTGTATAACAGAGGTTCCCAAAGTCCAGATCTCTATGACCCCCTCTTAAAAATTACTAATTTTGTGAACCCCCTCTCCCTTGCCGCTTGCACCAAAAAAAAAAGGTTAGATACATTTAAATCCTTTTTCTTCTTTTATGGCAGTGTTTTTTAGTTCACGCTCCCCTTCTCCATTTAAATTTATTTAACCATTGTTCTGTAGATTTTTTAGAGCTTATGTCTAGTTTTCATTACTCAACATTATGATTTTTAGCTATAGATGTAAAAATCTGTTTGAAATTCAAAGAGGTGTCAAAGATGTTAAAATCGAATGTTTTGGGAGGTTTGCTGCGCCCTGTGTGTTTGTAAACAACAGCGTTTTTAATCCTATAAATGTGCTTTGGCTTTGAAAAAAATATTGTTTCTCCTCCTTCAATTTCAACTATTTTTTTTTTAATGTTTTAGCAAGATAGCACTGCGGACCGGTGGAGGTTCGCAGACCACACTTTGGGAAACTCTGCTGTACATCACAGCACCAGGGCCCCAAGGGGTCGGTTTTGGGGGTTAAACCCCTCCGGTTGGGAAAATAATAACAAGCCCAAATGAAGAATATGCACGTTTGACGTAAATTAGCTTTAATATAAAATTTTGTGAGAAACGCTTTATTTCTTTAAAACATTTTCAAAGTTAATTTTGAAAAAAACTAAGTTGAGTTGCTGAGAAATAGACTGAATGAATATTTATAAAATTAAAAAGATTTTAAATTAATTTTACATTCTAAAGTTTTAAAACATATTACAAATTTATCAGAGCTACTAACATTTTTGGAAATAATTTCTCAGTTTCTATTATAATATCGTTCTCATTACATACATTTTAATATTCAATATTTTTGCCATCTATAGTTGGGTAAAATAAAAGTGAAAAACTGCTATTATGTTTTCTATTAATTTGTTTGCATCACTATTCTGTTTTAATAAATCAAAACTATAATCGTTATTTTATGGCCTCGAAATCTACCAAACTCTAAAATCCGCACAACCTCTGACGTCAAGTTGTGTGAATTTTCGACTTCATCCTATTGCAGTCACTAGCGCATGCAAAATTTCTCTTCTGAGGGGAAGGGTATCATAAAAATCATTACATGTATATTTTACCAATCCCAGTATGATATTTTATATAATCCTTTGTATATAAAATACTAAACTGGATTGGTAACACGATTTAAAATTAAGGCTTCGGAGGAGGGGGAATGTTGTGACCCCAACACCCTGCGATGCTCCAAACTGAAACACTGGTATGTTTTCCTAACAATGCAAATAAGGATGAAAAAGCATGAAAACCCCTCCCTTCACGAAATCCTGGGCACTGGCCTGCACAGCACAAATAGTTCCTAAAGATTTTTTACAGAACATGTTCAATAAAAAATGTTAACTTCATTTTTAGTAGACAGTGTGTTGCATGCTACATTATTTTGAATTTACTGTACCTCTGTAGCATTCAGATTGCAACATATTAGTGTAATTAAGTGATTCTATGAGTAAGCTTGCTTTCGCATACACATTTATTTTGTTTAAAATTCCTTTTTATAGCTTTTGTCTGATTCAACTGTGATAGAAATAGCTGAGCATCATGGCAAAACACCTGCTCAAGTCCTTCTACGATGGGCAATAGAACATGGAATGAGTAAGTGCACGACATAATTCCATATAGATTCCACTGTATATTTGTATTCTTCACCAATTTATGTGTTTCTTTGCATTTCAATAGCTGTGTTGTAAATTATTGTGGCTATTTCAACAGCAAAAATTTCTATTGTTTGGCTGAAAAGAATCTCTTCTGGTTGAAGGCTGAATAAAAAGAATAACTTTACTTAGATTTTTTTTTGTCACAATTTGGTTTGGCTTAACAAGTTTTAAATTGATTACATGATTTATTCTTATATTGTTCATACTTTTTATGAGTACTAAGTTCATCCGTTTTATTTGATTGGGGTAGTCTTCCTTAAAAACTTTCATGCATGTTCTTAAACATCTGAAGTGAAAAGTTCAAGAAATATTTTATTGTATATTCTGTTTTAATATTTCAGGTGTCATACCAAAAACTTCCAATTTATCAAGGCTGAAAGAGAATATGAATATATTTGATTTTTCTCTGTCCTCGAATGAAGTTCAAAGATTGGACAAGCTAAATAGAAATGAACATTTCTGCTGGGATCCAAAAAGTGTCAAGTAAACTTTGCAGATATATTTTAAGATACTAAAATTAAAGGAATATTTTTTAATGAACAATTTAACAGAATAATTGCGAGATTGCATAATATGCTTTTCTTGGTGATTTAAAATTATGTCACTCTATATTTTCCTATTTTAAAGCTTTTTATATTTATATTTGAGATGAAAAATCAAAAATGAAGGAGTCACCTGTCAAGTTATAAAGTTGAATTGAATGAAATCAACTAAGTTCAATCATTCGAACCCTAATGAGTAACTAATAAAGTATAAACATATTTAGGTAGAAATATTATGGTAGTTAAATATATAATAAATGGATATTCGGAATAAGTACTTGAATTTAAATGGCATAATGTGATCAAATGATGTTGAGTTTTCAAGAGAAGGGGTCATTGGATGAAAACTTTTAGAATGGTTTATGAATACAAAAATAGTATTTATTACTATATAAAGTATTATAAGTCATTCAAAACCAAAGCTATACATTCTTCCCAGAGATATAATATGTATTTTGAAAAAAGCTTTTAAAATCCAAATTTCTAATGTATGGTATCATAGTTTTTTTGAAGTTATAATTTTGCAAATTTTATTGTATTAAAGTAAAAGGATATAATTTAGGTTTTTATAACCCGTGAAAGTGTATAAAAGCCCAGGCATGGGTAAAATTAATAAATTTATTTTTTTTTCTAATCACATTGATCATTTTATGGTGTCCTTTAAAGAAATAAATAAAAATAAACTGTTAAATTGTTAAGCGTTAGAAATAAAACCCCTGGAACTAAATTGTATAATATTTCATAAAATTAAAATTGGCTTGATTGTGATGTTTGGACTTTTCATAAAATAACATCATCACATAGCAAAAATTGATTTATTTTTCAAGCAAAATGAAGTTTTCTAAATAAATATCAAAACAACGTTTCAAGTCATAGTTTTTACAAAATTTATAATAAATATTCTAATAAATACATAACAATCCTGATTTGTTTCGATAAAAACTAATAAGTGTAAAAAAAAAGCAATATTATTTCTTGCAGACACTGAGCTGTTCAACTTAGCATAGCATGTTCTAAATGTGTACATGCTTCACATTATTTTGAGAAACAGAATAAAATTGAAATGTACAAGTAATAACATACTTTCAAAGATCAATACACAATACTCGCTTTTTTTTTTTTGCAAAGCTTCGTATTTAGTGTAACTTTACAAATTAATATAGTTCATTTGCATAAAATCAGCAAGTTCAACATATAATGAAGACTTATATTAATTTTAGCATTTAAAAGCAAAACTTTGACTAGATATAAAACATAATTGCCTGAAACTTTTGATATTTTCTCTCAAATACAAGTGTTAGATTTTGATTTTATGACAAAAAATGTTTTTCTCAACAGAACTTATAACATGATTTTCATTCTAAAATGCACATACAACACACATAACATAAATAACATAATGCTGCAAAATCCTGATGCAAATGGGAAAAAATATGTACCTCATATTTTGTTTAATTGTCAACAGTCTTTTAAAACACCTTAAAAAAGAAATCAACTACTTTCTTTTTATTTTGAGCGTTTAAACTTCAAAACAGGTTATTTTTTAGTTTTACGTATGCCGATTTACAAAATCAGCAACCTTGTAAAATCAAATGTGCTCAAAACAAATATAGTTTTAATAAGCGACGGTCACTAATTGTTTAAATACTTTTGGAAACTTCTTTAATGCATAAAAGTAGTCAAAAGTGCTTGGACTTCATGATGGAATATTCTTTATAAGAGATGTATGTATTTATTATTTATGCATTTAATTGACATTTTATGTTATTTCACAATGCAAGGTATGAAAAAAGTATAATTGAGAAAGATAAAACAGTTTTTGTTCAATTTTTAACATCAGTTAAATATTTTTGTGTGAATATTAGTACCACCAAACATACAGTATAACTTCGATTTAACGATACCCGATTTAACGATTTCCCCAATTTAACGATACATTTCATTGGTCCCGACTCATATGCCTTGAATTTAATGTTAAAACGTCCTCAATTTAACGATAGCTTTCCTCGATTTAACGATGATATAGGGCAGGGCCAAATTATCTCTTGTCAAAAACACAGTAATATATGTTTAAAATATTTTTCTAACTATTTTACTTGCAACAGCATGAGACCTCATGTTCCAATAGTAAAAAGATTCATCCTTCAGTAACGTCCAAACTTCTAGCATTCCAAACAAAATTTTTTAGCACCTTGAGAGGAGAGTGATCAGTCGAAAAATATGAGGTCGAAAAAGGTGAAATTTTCTCAAACCCGAGAAAACAAAGATCGATGAAATAACTTTGGAAATAATATAAATGCGCAGTTTTCTCAAAGAAGCAAAATAACGTATGTTTAAGCATTCACTTAATTATCAATAGTTTGATCCGTTTAACTTATAAGTATGCTTTCTCGATTTAACGATATCCTCGATTTAACGATAATTTTTTACAGTCCATAGGCAATCGTTAAATCGAGGTTATACTGTATTTCCGAAAAGTCACATAAAAGCTTAAGAAACAACTAACAAACTTATCAACTAAACAACAATTCTCACACACAAGATAGTCAATGATATTTTTTAAAAAGGTGACTTTTTCATTTGAGAGATAAAACTCGTTTTCGCAATATCAAAAACTGAAAGAATTTTCATTTCAGTGTATTTTATGGGTTATTTTCAAAAGTTCAGATGTTATGAGAGCTTAATTACCAAAAAAAAAAAAAAAAAAGTGAGTAAAATGTTAGAACTTGTGTTTACATATCTGTGTTACAAGTTTATTTTGTGATAAAAAGTACAAAATCACAACAGCAACATTAGTCAGAATAAGAATTTGCAGTTTTGTGATGATTTGTACTATTATTTATGGCCATATAAAATGAAAATTATGCTTAGCAAAATCTCAGTGCTTTATCTATATACATAAAAGACTACTTTTGAAAACGTATGTCCGGGGTAATCTTCCAAACTACTGGACCGATTTTAACCATTTTTTCACCGTAGATAGCTACAGTAACAGGGAGCAGGATAAGCTATAATTTATTTCTAAAAAGCTTAGTTTAAAAAAGTTATTATGGAAAACAGTTAATTTTATGTCATTTCCCCATTAAATGATTAAATTTTCAACCCATTGTTGCAAAAATTTGGTGCCATGCAGCAACAATATTGATTGTAATCATATTGAAAATTTTGAACCAAGGCTTCTCTGGAGTAAGTATGGAATTTATTGCCTTCTAAGGATTTTTGTATTTATCTAAGCCAACAATCGCTAACGGGTGAAATAAAAAAAATTGATTTTGGCAATAGTTAGAGAATAGAAAGTGTTTATAGTCAAAAAAATTTCTAAATTAGGTACATAAGATGTTTTCACCTCAATAATGTTGTCACGAAGATAGAAACTAATAATGGGACTTATTTAACGAGCAATATTTGGAAATGGTTAATTTCAGTGCGATTTGTTGAAAGTCGAGCATCTGGCAACAGCTCAGCTTTCATTATTGTGCTATAGCAGTTTTAGCAACACTCTAAGTCTTTTGAATTTCTATCGCTATGTTTCGAGTTTTTAGTTTTCAATCCGCTACGGTGTTTTAATGTTGTGTTATCTTTCTTCTTGTTATATCAAAATTCTTGTTTTCTGCAAACCGTTCGTTTTTCACAATAGGTTATGGGCGATAGGGACGCTAACCTGCGCAGATAAATTGTAAATGACGAAGAATTTTAAATTGGTGTTTTCGAAGTGAGTTTATTATCAATATATTTCCACGGCTGAACTCTGGTATTCTTATTTTTAGTTCCTAATATTTAAATAGACAACGTTATTATGGAACCTAGAAATTTTTATAACTGTACCAAGTTAGAAGGTGTATCTAACTGGACTGACTGGAAATTCGAAATAAACTCTCTGTTAGTGCTCAACGATTGCGAGGGCATTATTAATAATTCCCTTACCGAGCCACAAGCACCTATAGAAGGAGCAACTGAAAAAGCGCTAAAGGAATACAACCAATCGGTAAAAGCGTATGTAAAAGCAAATGCGAAAGCAGCTGTTATAATTCGCACAAATGTATTGAACTTAATACGCATGCATGGCAATTCTGCCGTTGCGATATGGAAAGAGTTGCTGAACAATTTTGACAATGTGTCGAGCGTAAAATTGGACTCTCTTCTGCAACAATTTTTCACTTTCCGGATAGAAAAAGGTGAAGATGTTATGCAAGCACTGGCACGTTTACTAACACTGTGGGTTGAACTTAAGAATTGAGCGGTGAAGGAAAATTACCGCCAAACCTTCTAGTGCCTAGAATATTATCTATCCTTCCTGAAGATAATACAATGAATTCAAATCGCAGTGGGATTCATTGCCAAAGGCAGAAAAATCGCCAGAAAAATTAATTGAACAAATCAACATGCGATTGCAAAGACGAAACCAAGAAGTTAGAGACAAGACGACGACAGCATTCACAGTGGATGCGAAATATGGTGCAAATTGCAATGAAAAGAAATGGAAGAAGAGGTGGAAAAAGACACAGACGGTGAAAAAATCCCAGCCCTCTACAAATAATGCCAAGACGACGAATAAACTTAGTAAGACCAAAGACGGTATGAAAGGTTTTAATGGCATCTGTTTTCGTTGTAATAAGCCCGGGCATATTGGTAAATTTTGTCCAGATTTTCCTGATACGCCATCTACGACGAATGGCCAGACAACAACCTTTATTGCGAATTCTAAATGCAGTGCATTTGCATGCCAAGACGATGAAAGTGGCCAAAATGTGGCTCAAAGACGACGGAGCTACAGCACACATTACGAATTCAGCTGAGTTCTTTAAGACGTACCGTCATTTTGACAAACTAGGAGAAATAACGGTTGGTAACAAGCAGACAATACCGGCCTACGGCTGTGGGGACATTGAAATGTGTGCAATAGTTGGAAACGTAGAAAAATCTATAGTTCTCAGTGACGTGCTATATGCACCGAATATTGGCAAAAATTTGCTATCAGCTTCAAAGGCGATGAATAGAGGAATCTCGAACTTTGGTGATTCAGACGACATGACTTGTCGTTTCTTCCGTAAAGAAAACCCTGATAGTGTACTTTTAGAGGCTCCATGCTCACCAAATGGACTCTTTGAACTACGTGCAAAACTAGTCAAACCAAAAGGAGGTTCTGCCGCTTTTGCCTACTTCATTGAGAACGACATGACAACCCCTTTCCCTGATACGGCAATGACGGTGACGACAAAATTGCCGTTATCACTTTGGCATCGATGGCTGGGACACCAGGGAATACAGTATTTGAAGGAGTACCTACGTCAGAATGATATCGATTTCATCGATGATAGAGTGTTTTGCGAGCCTTGTACATACGGTAAACAAAGTCGACGAACGTTTAAATCAAAGAGGTTCAAAACACAGACGTGTGGCCAGATAATACACGCAGACTTGCTGGAATCCCCAGTATTGTCAAGAGGTGGCAAGAAATATATGTTATTGCTGAAAGACGATTATTCAAAGTTCAGAAGCGTGGAATTTTTGAGGCATAAAGGCGAGACTGTGGATAAAGTCAAGCAGTTTCTTGTTCGGACCAACAAGGAAGGGACAAATGTTAAAGAACTGGTTACAGACGGTGGACGCGAGTTCAACAATGCGGAATTAATGAAGCTGACAAATGATGCAGGAATCAAGTTTCGAGTAACTATGCCATATACGCCTGAACAAAACGGATTGGTCGAAAGAGAGAATCGAGCAATAATGAATGCAGTTCGCATTATGCTGAAGGATTCAGGCTTGCCGCAGTTTTTATGGGCAGAAGCAGCATCTACCGCTGTCTACATTCTCAATCGAACAGGACCAAGTAAAACCGCAAGAGAATCTCCGTTTGAGAAATGGTTTAGACGCAAGCCAGACATCAGCAAGATTCGAATTTTTGGATCAGCTGCATCTGTACATGTACCAGATGTCAACAGGAACAAATTGGAAGACAAAGCTGTAAAGGGCTATTTGGTTGGTTATTGTGATGACGATGGATATCGAGTGTTCATACCGTCAAAGAACGACACGATAAAGAGTACCAACGTAGTTGGTCCTTCTTCCCAGCCTGTAGAAGCGACATCTAGTACTGGTCCATCAAATGACATGGAGTTTAAAGTTTCGATTGTTGATGCAGACTTGCAGGAGGCTGATAATCCATGCGAGGATGAAGATGAACCAATACAGATGACAACTCATACATTGCGAGACCGTTCAACTATCCAACGGCCTGCCAGATTTGACGACTACGAAATATACTGCAGTGTTCTCAAGTTGAATGAGCCCAAAACGTATGACGAAGCAACGAAATCTCCTGATCATGTCAACTGGAAACTAGCCATGGACGAAGAAATGGCTTCACACGCCAAACATGAAACGTGGCGACTTGTCGATCCACCCAATGGACGAAAAATCCTTGACAACCGCTGGGTTTATAAGGTGAAAACAAAGCCAGGCGGCTCAATAGAAAGATTCAAGAGCCGTTTAGTCGTAAGGGGGTACACACAGACTCCATACATTGATTATGGGGAAACATTTAGCCCAGTCTGCCGCTATGATACTATTCGAGCTATAATTGCCACAGCAGCCGAGGAGAATCTTAAATTATTTCAGATTAACGTAGAGACAGCGTTCCTGTATGGCGAACTGACTGAGGAGATATATATGCGTCAACCCGAAGGATATGATGACGGAAGTGGGCGCATATGCAAGATACTCCGACCTCTATACGGCTTGAAACAAGCTGGACGATGTTGGAATGCCAAGTTTACTGACGTATTAAAGAAACATGGCATGATTCAAAGTAAATCCGACCATTGCATGTTCATAAGCAATGATAATGGACGTAAAATGCTAATGGCAATTTATGTTGACGATGGAATCGTGGCTGTTCAGGATGAAGCAGCATTCTTCAAATTCATAGATCAACTCAAACAACATTTCAACCTTAAAGTGACGACTCTCAGTTGTTTTCTTGGTCTGCAAGTTGAACGTTTGAAAGACGGCTCGCTCTTCTTGCATCAAGAAGCATTCACAAGAAAGGTTCTAGATCAATTTAGAGATGCCAAAACATCACGCATTCCCGTGAAGAAATCGAGTCTCAGGGTTGATTACAGTCCGCCAAATGAAGATGGTATGGTTCAGATCAAGAAAGCAAAGCCTCTAAGCAGTGAAATTCCCTACAGATCAGTAGTTGGCAGCTTGCTTTATTTGGCGATAGGATCTAGACCAGACATTGCTTATTCGGTAAGCTTAGTGTCACGTAAGTTAGACAGTCCTACAGAGATAGACTGGGAAATAGTACAGACCACATTAAGATATCTACGCAATACCACTGGATACGGTATTGTGTATAATTGTGAAGATTATCGACGAAAATAAGTGACATTTCAAGCCGAATGAAAGAGGACTGTTTCATGCTCGAAGGAGGCTGTTGAAAGTCGAGCATCTGGCAACAGCTCAGCTTTCATTATTGTGCTATAGCAGTTTTGGCAACACTCTAAGTCTTTTGAATTTCTATCGCTATGTTTCGAGTTTTTTGTTTTCAATCCGCTACGGTGTTTTAATGTTGTGTTATCTTTCTTCTTGTTATATCAAAATTCTTGTTTTCTGCAAACCGTTCGTTTTTCACAATACGATTGATGCTGTAAATATATATTTGTTTTAATGTACCAAGCTTATAACATTTCCTATTTACTCAAACATTATTTGTAGCTTGCTATTTTTTTTTAGCTTGCATTATTTTTTTTTATAGCTTATCCATAACATAGCCATTGTTTACAGAAGTAGCCATTATGTTTATAGATATGCACTTTAGTGTTAAGTAATTTATGAATGAGTTTCACTAAACCACCCTACACCCACAGAAACCCGGGCAGGGCCGAGTACCCGGCTAGTACAAGTATAAAAGATAACATAAGATGGAGGTTAATAGTTCTGCAAAAATCTACATAAGAGATAAATAATAGCAAAGTTGAGCTCCTCTACAAATTTTGCTGTGGATATAATAGTTCTGTTTGTGTTCTAATTTAAAAATTGTTTTCCTAGTGTTAAGATAAGAAATTGAAGATATACTTTAACTGTTAGCAATACCTTGAGAGAAAGATATAAAACTGCATATTTTGCGAATTTTTAGAAAATTTTCATTATGTTGACTTGCAAGCATAATTTTACTACATTAAAAAAATTAAATACATACGCTATTCATAAAAAATCAAAAATCACTTGATAGAATCAACATGATATTTTTCATTAGTTCACAAAAGATAAGTAATAATATTGCTCAGATCTCCCAAAGTTTTCCTTTAAAAAAACCTGTACAAAAGTCTGTGTATTTCAGGTATAACAGTTGGAACAAACTCATCGAGTTTATTTATATATATTTATTTCCTAACATTGCTAAACTTTGCTTAAAAGGGATTAACAAATATTCTCTCAACAACAATACCTGCCGATTTCTACATCTTTTAAAATGCATTCAATTAAGCTCTTATTTTGTATAGGCGAAATCTTGCATAGGTCAATACATTCCTGTTGATTGATTCTCATTTTGTGTTTTCAACTTATAACTCTTCAGTGCTGGATTAAACTGCTATAGTTGGGGCAAACAACCAGGCATCATTGTGTAGGGTACACAGATCCTAATTACAGCGTTACGACATTGATGGGTTAGGTTTGCTCAAACCATACATTAATTTTGAAAAAATTAACTCTAGTTTAAGTGATAAGGATACTCGACTTGTAACACTTATCACACTTAGGAAAGTTTGTTCAATGCAACTCCCAATTTAGCTGCAACTTCAACGTTACATTCAACTAACTGCCAGAAATAGTACATGATGTTTCCTGGCTAAAGTTGACTGAACAGTAGAAGTTGCGGTGAAATTCGAGGGCTACGTAGAATGAATTTTCCTATGTGTGATACCCCCTTAAGAAAGCATTGGGTATTTCTATGAAACACAAAACATAAAATTATTTCAGCCCAGCATACAGGAGCTTAGAAAATATAAAAAGATACGAGGTTGTAAATTAAATAGTGGCAACTTGACCTAGAAACTCCCAGACGAGTGAGCCAACGCAAATAGGGAATGAGAATGGTGAGGTGAAGCTGTTGTGGATGTGAAGAATGCAACAAACAACTAATTCAGTATTTTGATGACCTTTTAAAGTCCAGAGTTCAGTTTTCATCACTCTAAAGCATGTTTTCAAAAGGTGATCAGCGATCATGGATTAGAGTCGGTGATGTCCATGATAAAAAAGCAACATAATGATCAAGGGTTATAGGAAGCTTGTAGTGAAAATGCATTACTGTACAATACGATTGCACAATGGTTTAAAGCATTTTATTTGGGTTGGAATGAGACTGAAGATTTGCTACGCACAGGTCAACTTTCCACTCCTCGAGATCAGACTCACATCATAAGGGGACACCTTTCCATAGACCGTCGATGGATTGTCTAGGAGTTTTGGTCTCACTCATCATATGTCTCAACCATTGCTGATACCAAACATCAACACTTTAACAGTTTTCTTCAATGGCTTCTGGAGATTTATTATAAGGTTATAAGCTTTGCTGGTGATTACATAGAAATAATGTTATGCAAACGTACTTGTGAATTCATAAAAAAATTGATATATGCCTATGTGGCCATTATTTAAATTACAACCCTGGTATTATGCAGATGTCAATTGTTCATGTTGGTTTTTGAATGTCTGCTCCTTGACAGATTATGTAACCAAAAAAAGCGAAAGAAATAATTGAATGGTAAAGCATTCACATTTTGAAGTGTTAGAACAACTTGACAAAATTTTTATTTCTCTAATACAGTGGAACTTCTTACAAACATATTGAGACTTAAAGCTTTACGCAACAGAAAAAATTATAGCAAACTATAATATTTACAACTAGAAGTTGAGAAGAAACTATGGAAGAGAGGTGTCTAAAAAGAAGTTTCACTGTATTTACAAACATTGAACTGAGTATGAAGTTTGTTTGCTTATCATGAGAATGTATTTAACATACATGAATGAGATATTCTTAATACACATGCATTAACGATAATAGACATTAAAGCAAAAACAATTTTGTACATGAGTTTATCACAAACTTTTCATTTTTGTAGACACTAATATAGTAAAAGCTTTATTCTTATATGAATCCTAAATATCAGTATCACAATATTTTGCAAGGCACTATAAATTATTTTATTAACAAAACAAAATCTATCACATCATTCACCTAAATTGGAGACACCATAAATGGTTGATGTATAATAATGGAAGCAAATGTCCCATCTAAAAATATGATTATCCTTTTTATTGGCACTTAGTTTAGTATGAAATTGAAATGTTCCATCAAGTCTTAATTAGAACACTTTTTACCGTTTTTAGTTTGTCAATTCGCTTCTGTAAATGACTATTTGCAGTTTCCAGCTCTTCTATTCTTGCCTGTGCTTCTCGATACTGTAAGCATACAAAAACAAACAATAAAAATCACACTTAAACATAATTTATATTGAAGAACAAGTTAAAGTAGTTAGTTCCTTATGCGCTCATGCATGAGTTTTCTCAAAATTGGAGTCCCATATTCTAAAAGGCTGTGACTAAATACAAATCATTAGTTCTGTTGATAGTTTTTTTTTCCATGGATGTGGTCCAAAAATGTATTTAGTGTTTTTGAACCAGCATCATGCCACCAATGGTTTCAAATACTGGATATTGACTTCCAAAATAAAACTTGTTGGCAATCAGTTCTCATTAATAATGTTGGTCATATTTAATTTAGAATCAAATTGTTAAATGAAGAAGGAATTTATTATAATAAATTCCTCCTACATTAAAACTTGGTTAAAATACATTTCAATCAAAATACTAGCATAGTTACACAATGACTTGTATCAGTGGTGCAAGGAAGGGGTAGAACCCCCTTTTTAGTTGCAAACCCCAAAAGATTTGTTTTCAACATTACTGTCTAACCAAAAAACATTAATTTATACTCATGTAAGAACTATTAGGATTAAAAAAATAATAATGATAAAAAAAAAAATAAATAGAAAATAGTGATTTGTATACAAAATTATTGCAGGCTAAGCGAAACCATATGTATGGATATCAGGGACGTCATTTCAAGTTTTTCCAATTTCCCCAAAAAACAACAAAAACCACGCCCACTTATATGTAAATACATTGATTTCTCAAAGTCAGGAGGGAGGTGGGGAAATTGACCCCCCTGCCCCCTAAATGACGGGTCTGATGAATATACTCTTCCTCAAGGATAAATTTAAAAAAATATATATATTGTTACCTCTCTTTGAAGTTTTCGTTTTTCTGATTTCAATTCATCTTCAGTTGCTTCAGCACTTTCTGCCTGAGCCTTGTATCTGTTTAACTGTCCTTCAAGTCGAGACACCTATTGTCAGAAAATAATTCTTTCACCAGGTTTTTCACATGAGTATGAAACAAATTAACTAGTAAGAAAAGAGGAAAACTTACACTACTCTGCAGAGTTGTTATTTCTTGCTCAGCTCTTTTTAGCCTGTATTTGTAGTCACTAACTTGTTTATTGGCTTCCCCTAAAACGTAAAAAGACGAGCATGAAATAGACATCATATACAAGCATGAATTCAGGGGTAGTTTGGGGGGAGGGTGGTGAGTCGTGACCCTCACCACTTATGATAGCTGAGAAAAACTGCTCTTTTTAGAATTTTAAATTTTGAGATTTAATGGAGGAAAATCTCAGCTCATCTATTTGTGTTAGAATGTTACACCTACAGCCTTTTTTTCTGATTTATGTAGTAATATTTTAATAATGACTCTCTCCGAACTGAAAGTTAGATCTACCAGCCAGTCTAGTTATGGCACAGACTGCGCAATTAAAATTTTTGAGGGGCATTTTTTAAGTTCATTTTTTTTAAAGGGAGGATCTTGCATTCGAAGAATTTGTGTAGCATTTGAGAGGGAGGAGGCTCACTATTGGTCTTGAGGGTATGGGCACCATTGGTTTTTATGATTAAATATTGATAAATTACAAGGACGCCAAACGGATTCACTAAGAGATGAAAAGTACAAGAGAGGACAGGGCACATTGGCATCTTAAAATTACATGGTAGAAACACTATACAAGGATTTAGAACTATTTTTTAGTTTCACCAGATCAAGTAGGGGAATGTGAGGCAAAGTTGAATGGTTAAATTTTTTTACAGCGCCACCTATCTAGAAATATTTTAACTAACTTCCTAGACAAATAGTTGATTCCTGTCAAAAATAAGTAGCTCCAAAAATCAAAGAAAAAATTATGCGAGCCCTTTTCAAATTTTGATACAAAGTGGATGGCGTAAAATGAAATAGTTCATTTTGTTTACTTCATAAATTAAATCCCCTACATATTTCTTCATTTTTTAATTTATTTACATTCTTTTACTTAATTATTTACTTATTTTCTTATTCATTAACTCATTTTCTTATTCATTCTCTATTCTATTCACTCATTTATTTTTTCTCACATATCAATTCATTTATTTACATATTTGTTCATTTTTCATTAAATTTTTTTTTTATTTATGCATTGATTTGATGAAAATTACTGTTGATCATCGAATAAACTTTCTCATCACAAAAACATTTTGTTTTTCACTTTGCTCCATGATTTTTTGAGGTGAAATTTTCCACATTGTTTTGAAAGTACAAAATAACTGCCAAAGATGAAAAATAATATTTCAACAAAAGTTGTATTACAAAATACATTATTCCTTCTTTATGTACAATCATTTTTTGAGCAAATTTCCCATTTGTTCCTTTTGAAGCAGGAAAGTGATCTTAACTTTGGCACTTCCTCCTACATTCCCCTATATCATGTAAAATTTAATGGAATTTGAAACAAGTAGATTTTGTCAATGAATAAGTAACACATAGTAGCTCTCTGTTTTCTTGCATAGCTTTAAATGTATCTTCTCTTCCATAGCAGAAATAGTCCAAAAATAGGCTGAAGTCTAAATACGGGCTACCTGCCAAAAATGGGGAAAGGATAATTGCCTTTTTTTTGGGGTGGGGGTGGGGGGATCATACAGTTTTAGTGCATTAAAACTTGTGTTTTACTTTTTTTAACCATCACATCACCTCCAAGGAATGTTCTTGAAAGTTACTGACACTAAAATTATTCATTTTGAATGAACAGGTGAATTGGTAGGTGCCAAAATGAAAGTGTTAGCCCACTTTTGGACCACTTCCTAAACCTTAATATCTGCCAAAATTTCAATGTTAAAATATGAGTGTAACTAGTATGCAAGGAAAGCTATTGTACAATGTAAATTTTTATAACTTTTATGAGGAAAACAAACAGTTTGGAAGCACAAAGGAAAAGAAAAAATGAAATTTTAGTGTAATACCAGAGTGCAATTGAAGGGCCAGGGGGGGAAAAGATGAAAGTGACCAAAAGGGATTTCGAGAAAAACGAAGAACAAAGTTTGATTTCTCGTAGCTCCTTTTGTAGTTTTTCGAGTTTCATGCACAGTTCGGTCGATTCTCATCTCCCCCCTGCCCCTTGTTGTTCCACCAGATGATGCTACTCCTTCATAGCCGCTAGATAGCGCTAATATCTCAAAATTGACGAAAAAGTGACTTTCATCTTTTTTCCCCTGGACCTTCAATTAATACCAATCCAGACAAACATTGGAATTGAAGAATTTTGATAGTAGAACTTACTTTGGACTTCCAGAAGTTTCATTTCAGGACCATTAGCTCCCGTCCTCATTAGAGATAATTGATCTAGTTTGTATGCTTTCTGCCTTTCTTCTTCTAAATCTAATCTCAATCTGTAGATCTAGAAATTAAAAATGTTATAAATATTTGTATGTTTCTTCTAAAACACCTACAGAAACAATAGATGAAACAATACAGCAGTGTATCTTTCACTATTTAGCCACAGTTAAATAGTGATACACTGCAATTGTTTATTTCCTTCTTTTATTATTAGAAACAGATTATAAATGAAGATAAATAATCAAAATATCATAAATACCACAGCAAAATAAATAAAATCAAATCAACTTTTTATTAAAAACAGATAAAATTAAAATGCATTAATCATGGTTCATACTCTTTTAACTTTAAAAAATCTCAAAATGTTGTTTCTTTTATTTTTTAAAAAGTATATTTAAAAACTTGTCCAAAAAAAAAAAAAAGCTGCTGTTTTCCATGGAGTTTCTTAGATCCTTATTTGTAAACTCTGAAAATCTTATTTGTTTTCTAGTAAGATCCCATTTTTTTTAGGTCTGATACTAGAACTTTTAAATAGCATGGAACCAAATCAACATTATTTTACTATTGTTAAATAAGTCATTCGTTTAAATAATTCAAATTAGTCCCTGAAAAAGTCTATTTTATCCTAGTAAAATTTTTCCAGTTTAGTCCACGAACCATATTAACCCTTTGAAGCATGCTTGATTCATGTATGGTCATCTAGCCTTTTATTTTTTTCCAGCCAACTGAAAAAGTCACTGTCTCAGTTGTCCAAGGGGAGGGAGTGGGGGAGAAAAGCTAGCTGGCATCTAACAAAAAGCCACTATGCCTTAAAGGGTAAACAAACAAAAACTTAGGGGTACTTTTTGAACTCAAAAACTAAATAACTGCATCAAATATAAAACAAATTCAAGGTTCAACTGCATATTGAGTTTTTGAATTAAATTTCTGATGTGAACAAGACAATGTCATCAAAACAAGATTAAATACTGGCAAACAATTTAAACTGAAATTATTGTGTATGTATAATATATAGTACAAAAATACCTCATCCAAAAGATCCTGTTTCTCTTCTGATATTTTCTTTAACCGCACATCTGTAATTAGAGGGATAAAACCAAGCATTTAATAAAACCACACAATAAAGGACAATCAAACAGAAAATGCTTATCAATTTATGTTAAGACATAAAAATACTTCATAGCCTCATATTAGATAAGAACCATAATTAAAGGAAAGAGAAATTCAGCCTGTTTATAAGTTAACAAGAAAATAGTAGATATTAAATATAAAAGTTGCATTTAGGCTAATCTAAATTTTGCCATTTTATCTTGCACTTTTGATTCAACTAGAGTCTCCTACATCTAGAACATAGGCTAGTTTTTCTTAATTAAATTAACTACTATAAAACATATTAAATGACTTTTAACAAATAGGTCATAGTTTCTATAAGTCAGATTCTTGTGCTTCATGAATTTCTTAAAACATTTTTCTTTTAATTAAGATTGATGAATTCATCTTGAGAATTATATTAATAGCACAAAGAGCAACATGAATGTATGGAAATCACAAAAGCATAACATTTGTTGTTGTTATGATGTCTCGTGCCAATTCGGGAAGCAGTACTTCCCTTTTCGAACTGCATCGTCATTTGGAATGAAGTTCAACTTCCACAGTACATACAGTCATAAGGACCCATTTATAGGGTAAGGCAACCATTCACAGCACAACAACATATTCACACCAAGAAAGGACAAGGACATGAGAGAGAAAGTACATCCATGCCGAGCCAGAACTTGAACAAAGAATCTCCCTATTTGGGTCAGACTTCTCTGACTACTGGACAAGGTGGCTGTCTCTACTAATAATAAAGCTGAAGGTGGTTCTGTCTGTCCTTCTTTCTTCGGTCGATTTTCATGCCACTTGGCACAAAATTACTTTGTAGCATGTAGTTTTGCACCTCGAAGCGATTTTTCGAAAATTCCATTTCGTTCTTTTTCTATTCGAATTCTTAGCGGAAATTCGATAAAATAGGGAAGAAATATTTCACACACATTTTCAAGTCTTATGTCATTCGAAAGCTTGGAATTTTCTGCACAAAATGAAGTTTTTTCGAAGTTTCTACGATCATCAGGAGAGCTGTAACAATTGTTTTTAGAATCCCGAAATTCAAGGCTTACCTTCAGTAAAGCAAGCCAAACGATTTTAAAATGGTTGAACTTTAGAATAAAATTTGTTTGAAAAGAGAGATAAAATGAATTATTTTATCAACGGAAATCAATTTTTCATGTTGTTACTATGGTTACGTGTTCATACTTATTTTTGTTTCTTTCTTTTTCTGTATTGTTTTGTTTTTTAAGCTAGGAAAGAAAACTTTCTTCTTCTCTTAAACTTTGGTAAGATTTCTGTTGGTTCCTGTTATCAACAAAATTGTTCTTATTTTCTCTTTTGGCTTATTTTTGTCCATTTCCCTTGGGGTTGCATTCGAATGTTCCAAGGGGGTGTTTTACCCCATTTGTCGGGTAAATCAGTGTTTTCAATGCAAGGTGATATGAATTGGTTAACAAAAGTGATATGAATTGGCGCGACCACTTGGCGATATATCGCCAAGCTTTTGATCGCCAAGTATTTGACGCCAATTGGCGAAAAAAATTTTTTTTTTTTTTTGATTTAGGTTCAATTTGGCGCTGTTGGCGATATTTTGCGAAAAATCCACTGAATGATGTTAAAATCTATGATATTTAGGAGATAAATCATTGTAAAATATTTTTTTGCATTGTTTCGTAGCAAACTAGGGATACAACTGTTTGAATTGTTATCTTGCTCACTCCAAGCACTATTTTAGCACTTAAGGCATCTACTAAGAAATTTACACGTAAAATTAAGTAGTGTGGGGTCCATATCAGATCTTTATATCACTTTGAAGGAATTATAGTTGAATAAAACTAAAATAGAGCATTTTTTCTGCTATATCAATTATTTTACAAATGAACTTTTAATTTTATACCACGGCAAAGCCGTGCGGGTACCGCTAGTTAAAAATATAACAGAACATTTGGGAAAAAAAACTCTACCTAAATTTCCAGATCCTGCATTTTTCAATATATCGGCTCCTTCCTGTGAAACAAGAGCCATTTTTGCAATCCTCTTCTGTCTTTTGGATTCCAATTTCTTTTTTTCTCCATCGGACAGATTATCATCATCATCATCTCTAATTTCTTCCTCCTCTTCTTCTCCTCCAACAAGGACTAAACCATGTTCCTGTTTTGGTAAAAAATAAATTAATAAACCTTAAAACGAAACCTGCAGTTAATTTTATGAAACAAATTGAAATTATTTTCTATGTGTTTTTTACAATAATTACGAGTTCTTTATACACTTAAAATTGCACTTGCTGAAGAATATGAACATTAAATGGCATTGTTTTAGAAATCTACATGTATCATACAACCTCGTACAAAAAGGAAGCAAATAATAGTTTTGGAAATCATGAACACAATATGTGGAATACTTTTAATAGAAAATAATAAATAACTAGAGAATCTTTCAAAAATTGAGAAATTGGTGCAGTAGATACTGTAAAAATATTATTTAAAGCAAAATATTTTGCAAAGAAAAATTGCAAATTATTTTTATTTGGATGGTAAAAATGTCTTTGATGTGACAGCAAATATTTATTTTTAGTATGAAAACAATTCCTACAGAACTAGCTCTGGGTTTAATTTAATTTAGTACATTTTTCTTCTACTTTTCTATAGCTTATATTAATGCAAATATTAATGCTTTTTCATTTTATATTTTTTGAAATTATTTAGCAACCAATTTGCTATTTTCTTCCCAGCATGCTTATGAAAGATGTTTTTTTCGTACGAATATCACATTTTTAAAATAATGTTTAAAAGGGACAAAGTTTGAGAAAACTTGCAGTTGAAAGATCCATTTTGTTGCACATCTTTCATTCATAACATTACTCTTTTACATAGAAAAATGTAACTCAGAAACAAGTGTCTGTTTTTTTTTTACAAAATTTGTGTGTGTGTGCGCGCTCAGCATTGTGTATGTGTTATAATTTGTAGTATATTCAGTATGTAATTCTTTATTTTTTCTCTTAGTATTTCATCAATTTTCGGTATTATTTAGCAACAGGCAACTTTACATTGTTTAAATTGACATCGTATTAAAAATTGGGAAGTATCAGTTTCAAGATTATTGCTTACTCTCTATGTTAGAAAGCATAAAATTAAACACAAAGTCACGATTTCTGAACTTACTGCTATTAATTCATCTCTGAATTTTATGCATTGTTTCAGAAGTTCATTTTGGTTATTGAGATCTTTGAAGTCTTGATTTAGCAAATCATGAGCCTGAAAAAAATGTTCAAATACTTTCATAAAATGTAATTAATAGTATAACTTAGGAAAAAGAAAAATTATATCTATCCAAGCTTTCTGTTGAAATATTTTTTATAAAAATATAGGAGTTAAAATGTTTTTGCAAAGCTAAGTTTTGAATAACGCCTTTAGATGAAACATTGTCAACTTTCACTAAATACTCTTGTTTTAGTGACAATTCACGTTAATGTCTCACAAAAAATGAAATTTCCCCCTGGGAAAGAAATGCTCCTACTGGATTAGATTTGCCAAATGCATGCCTGAATCCACAATCTCAATTTCCCCCTCAGTTGGGTAAATCAAGCTCAAATATGGTTCCATTTTTAGATCAGCAGTTACAGGGAATTAGAAGTGCATATCAAAACAGTTCTACAAGGAAAAAACACTATGTAAACAAAACCTAAATAAAGCTGAGCTTGGCAATGAAAGAAAAATACGAAAAGAACAAATTCTAAATTACCCTTGATACATTCCTGAAGTCCTTTTGAACCAATAAATACATTTCTTCAATTTCATGGAGTTCATCCTTTAATGTGTCAACTTGATAGGACAGTGTAGTTTTTTCGTTGTCTAGTTGAGCTGTTGTTATCATGGCTTTACGGAATTTTTCTTCCAGTTCCATAACTTGATTTGTTAAAAGCTAGAATTCAAAAAAAGTATATTAATCAGCAATAACTGCATTATTTTCCAAATTATATAGTTAGGCATCACCAACTTTACAATAAACAGCACAGGTGGCTATGTAGTATGTTATCACGAGCAACTTAGTATGTTGACAAGTGTGTCAGAATCCACCTCCGAAATTTTTTTATTTTATGGTAATAAAAAAGATAGGAATAAAATATTTTTAAAATAATGGTTTACAATCTAATGTATTTATGTTAAATGCTAAAGCAGGTTGGCAACAACCAGACAAATTAAATGACGTAACATTATATTCGACACATTTTTAATTGTACTTAGAAAATGTTGGTAATAAAATCTTGAGGACTGAGTCAATTAATACTTAACAAAAAATATAGTCATTAAATAACAGTTAAAAGAACTGTGCTGCAGCAATTTTTATGCACATGCTTACGGGGACATCAATCAATGAGAAGTTTTAGCATTTTCTATTCAGAAGTTGAGGAAGCAGTATAAGTCAACTAAGACAATCTCTCAGAAACTTGCAGTATGCAAATTCGTCGAGAAAGAATGACGTTCATTCTTTGTTATTTTTAAATTGGGAAAAGCAAGAAAAAAAAAACTACTCTGTAACAAGTTTATCATCTGGTTAACATGAAGTTATTGCTATAAATAAATAAAAAAAAAAAAAACAATGATTGTTTTTCTCTTTATAGTGGATAATATAATAAATGAATAAAACTAAACTGATCTTCCAGCAAAACTTTTATTGGAACATTTTCATTGAAAAGTTTGCTAGAATGAGCTGCGAGACCTAAATTTTAGTGAAAAGGTAATTCAATTTCTAATGCAATTCATATTTACATATACTCATGTAATTGTTTTCTTTGTTTCATTCATTTTAAAAAGTATAAAAAAATATTGAAATAAAAATCTCAATCGAAAAAGAAAAAAAAAAATCTTTCTCTCCAAATTCACAATTGTTGTTATAAATTCACAAACCATATTTCAAAAGACATACTAAAACAGAAAGCACAACATTTGCTGCTGAAAATGTCATAACTGACTTTATAGAATAGAATGTCTGTCAAGGCAATACATGTTTCTTTATAAATTTAATCGACAATGCCTATAACTTGTTTCATGGACATAGCCAGGACTCACCATGGGAGGTCACAGATGGCTACTGTACTGGAAAAAGGACTAATGTAAGATAACCAATTAAGCACCTGCTTTGCTCAGGTGTATCCAAAACTTAAAATTTATTAGGGAGAGTTCTTAGTATACAAATGAAGTTATAAATTTTACTGAACAATAAAATACAAATTTTCACACATGTACCAACATGTAATGAGAAAAAGTATCAAAAGAAAAAAAAATGGCAAAAAGAAAAAAATTGAGACATCACAGTAACCTGCCATAGGGGTGCCCCTGGATCTGATTAAGAGAGCTGTTTCCTCCCCCCTTCCCTGGCTACGCCCTCAGTTTCTATCCAGAAAGGTAACTAGAGTTTAGTTAGCATGATACCAGAGCTCAACTTCTGTAAATCAGTAAGTTACCGCCCCTTCTGTACTTTTTTTTCAATCTTATGTGAATTTTTATTATATATTAGATAGAATTTGGCCCATTTATGTGTAAAAATAAATTCTGAAGATCCTAGGGCACCCTCATATTTTTGATTAGAAAGCAATTGTTGATGGCAGTTGCAGTCAATTTTATGCAGGATATCAACTGCACAGAATGTGTTTGTTTTAGAGTCATTAAACAGTAAGGTTTGTTATCAAGGTGGGACAATGATTCAATTCATGTTCACAAACAAATGAAACATTTAGTATCAAAACCAGTTCAATTGATTTTTAAACTTTACAGGAGAGAAAAAAATATTTGGTGTTTGATTTCATTGTTTTTTTTTCTGTAGAAAAGTTTTTGTTTATTATTTACAGAAAAAAAATAATTTGTATTGCTATAAATAGGCATGAGTATACATCGATTACTGTAAAAGTTGTGTATATGTTTATACACACACACTCACATGAAAAAGGGTTTTGTCTAAAACATTTTTGCGAAAATAAAAGTCAGTTAATTACCTTGTACTCTTTGCTTCCTATTACATCAGGGTATTCTTCACTACTCCTACGTGAGCTGTCCCGGGAGCCAACATAGGATGAAGCTTTCTGAAATTGTATTAAAAAGTTAATTCAAAATTCATACTTAGTTTTAATAATAATAATGGAATAGAAAAATATGCAAACACCCCATCTTAGAGAACTTTCAATGCATAAAATAATTTTATTAAAATTTCATCAATAAACATGCAATCCATCTTTATAAATTCAAGTAACATTCTTGAATGTTCGATCCTATGAATTACATAAAAGTACTACAATTGACAACACATTGTTAAACTTGCATCTATGAAAAATAAATTGACTTACCTCATTCCTGATTCCTCTAGGAGGTCTTGAAGGTTCTACACTTATGTGATCATCATATTGAGATTCTCCTCGTCCATCATGCTCTTCAGCCTACAAGTAGAGATACTTTAACTGTTACAATTAATCTATATTTCTTTAATAGACATCTGCAATGCAACAATTTATGTTTTTTAAGTTGCAGAAAGTAATATTAATTCTGGCCATTTAAAATAAGAATTGTGCTTTCAGGGTCATGACCGGAGGGGGAAGGGATTTAAGATGGTAAAAAGTAGAGTAACAGAAATAGAGAACGAAAGTTGTGTAAAGAAAACAAAATTTCTTAAGTGTAAGAAATAGTAGCTATGGAAAGATATTTAAGTTTTCTCAGCATATGCAAAAAAAGAAAAGGAAACTTTATTATGTTTTCTTTTTTTAGAACATGCACTTTTATCAGAAAGCACTCTGCCCCTTTTTTGAACTGGAGGAAAAATTAGTAAAAAAAATGATGTTTTGCAATGAATGATAAAAAATAGATAAAAATAAGAAACGTAAAAAAAATATGATGACATCAACTAATAAGTCTAACAAATGGGCTAGTCGCACAATTGTAGCAATTTACAAGTGACCAAATCAGCTGGTCAATAGACTATTTATCATTACCTAATTGAACGCTTCTCTCTGCTATCAATGAAGATCAAATGTTTTTTTTTTAATAAATAATTTCATCAAAATTTCTCATTGGTTTTTATTAAGCGTTTGTGTGGGGGAGAGGAAGCAGTACTAATTAAAAATGGGCAAGCAAAATGATAGAAAATTCCCTGCAGAGGGGAGAAGAAACTGGCTTCAATATCCTATTCTAAGAAAATAGACATTATTGCATAGGTATTTTACAATTCTAAAAAAAGTAGAAATAAACAAAAGGGTATAAAATAGCAACAGGAGACAACAGTGAAAGTCTATTCTGAAGTCTACATACCTCTTTCTGCTTTTCAATTTCCCGCATTCGTATCTCTCGAGCTTCAGCCCTAGCTTGCCGCCTCGCAACAAGCCGAGCCTCAGCCTGAAAAATAAAAGATTTATCAGCATATTTCGAGCACAGGATAAAAACCAACAAATTACAAGATGTTATAAGTAAAATATACAGGTATCAATTGTTCATTTTATTAATTGTTTGATTTCAATTAAAAAAAAACGAAAATGACAAAAATCATGGTTTCTTGGTTTACACTGTGGGTTGAACCAAATGTTTTTTTTTTAACCATATGGTTTTCTTGAAAATATTTTTTTCTTCTTCTTTGAAAAACAAAATTGTTTTCCCTAAAATGTTTTCAGAAATTTTCCAGATTATTGGAAAATGTAAGGTTCAATGTAAAATGACCAGAAAAGCTTTAGAAAGGCCCGTCATTTCAAGTTTTTCCAAGGGGGAGGGTTGGTTGGTTATTTTGGGTTTATTGGCACAAGAGCCCTTATAGGCTATACTGCGCCAAGACCGGGGGGGGGGAGGCAAAGGGTGCAAACCTGCAAACACAATGCACTTTCATCGGAAAACAGCAAAAACCACGCCCCCTTCTATGTAAACACATTGACTTTTCAAAACCGGGGGGAGGGGGGCAATTGACCCCCCACCTGTCCCCTTAAATTTCCAGCCTGGCTTGAGAAATGAATTTACTGATCAATAAATTTGCAAACTTATTGTTTTCAATGTAATGTAAGAGTACTAAATAGTTTTTTCTTTTTTTCCCTTGCTTCTTATTTTTCTTTTTTAATCAATGCAATTTTTTAAGGCAAACTAAGTTTTTACAAAAATTACACGGAGAAAAAAAATCAAAGCTGTTAGTTGTCTTATTTATTCTTAAAATACTACCTAATTTGCTTGACTACTTCAGATTTATAGATAAATCATGTATCATTGATGCAATCCGTAGTGTATATAAATCTTAACTCTTTAGAATATTTCTGTGGCAAGAGGGAAAAAAAATAACAAAAGAAGTCTAAGAGCATTTGGACTTCTGTTGTTATTTTTTTCTTTTCTTAGTGGCAGAGTCATTTTATGCCACCACTTTTCGTCATATACTCTTTATCCACGAGTAATCAGAGCTAGAAAAAAAGATGCGTCAAATTTTTGAAACACAAAATGTCTTTAAAACTGTGCGCTTACAGCAAAATTTAATGCCAAAATTTCACCTTTCAAATAACTTTTTTGATCCCAATAATAAAAAAAGAATTCTCCTGTGTAAATTGTAAAAAAATAATCAAACATTAATTTTTATGGTAAAGTTTTTGTACTAAAATATGTTAAAAGAATATTTTTCTCATTTGGATTTGTTCTGTTCAAATTAAAGTTTTAAAAAGAAATAATGATACAAAATGCATTTTAAAGTGTCCGGAATGTAAAACATAATAAATTTCTTTAAGCCTATGTCCTTCTATTTGTATAAGTGTTCTCACTGATACATTAGATACATGAATTATTGTATGATCTATTACCTTTTTTTTTCTTCATCTTCATTTTCAAAAAAAAAAAAATATATATCTGCTTGATTTTTAAAGTTATATAATTTGATTTTATTGAACTTTTTACATTTTCGGCCATTATGGCACATACCCTTCTGATTTATTTTATTTTTACCCAAGACAAAATTTGTTTGAAAAGCCTTCCAAGTCAAATTAGATCAGCTGAAATAAATTAAAAAAAAAATAAGAATAAAAAAGTGTGCAAGACTCTTTTAGGGCAGAACTAATTCGTTTTAAATAATAATTATGTAATTTAAAGAAAAGCAAAGGGGGATGGAGGTATAACATGAAGTGTGGCATGTATTTTTATGAAAACATTCTTTTAAAAAACGGCATGACATGTGACAAGAGATAAAGTAAAGTCAAAGTATGACCTTTTGTGGCAAAGCTGGGGAGAGGGGTCATTTTTTAAATAAAAGTGTGACATTTATGAACAGCCAATTTCTGATTCTGGAAAAGAAATTGAAAGAAAAAAATAATAAAAAATCAACGGAAAAAGAATTTTTTCTTGCTTCTTTTACACAAAGGAAAATCAGCTAAATTAATAATTTTCCGGCATAATACATTCATTCTGCTTGTGAACGCAAAATATTATGAAAGAGGAAGAGAAATCTTGGATTCGGAAAAGTAAATTTAAAATTGATCTGAAGGCGTAGGCCGAGTAGAGCAAATTTCGCGCCAGCAGAGATGGCGTGCAGTGCCCCATTTTTGCTTATGCAGGGCGAGGACTGCTGATGGTCTTTGAAAAAAGTGAGAAAGGTGACAAATTTTAAAACAAAGGTGACTAAAAGAGTAAAAGGTGACAAAAAGTAACTAAAAGGTGACCAAAAGTAATTTGTTAAGAAATGAAAAAGCAGAAAACGATTATCCATTTTTCTGACTTTTACCAAAAGTAGCCTACATACTATTTCAAAAGACTTAGATTCTGAACATGAATATGATAGAGCTGGACAAAATAAACCATTTTAGGACATATTTTCAAAAATTTTTCAGTGTAAACTCTATGTTATGCAGGTGTGATTGTGAGTTCATTAAAAAATACTTGAAAGTTTTAAAGAGAAAATGTGTATGTGTGTGGGGGATGGGGAGTTTTTTTTTTTTTTTAAAAAGCCCCTATTAATTAAGCACACCTAATTTTATAACCATACATATATAATAATTAATTTCCTTTCATAAACCAACACATTTCCTACATTTAAATAGTTTCAAATAGTTTTTAGTCAAAATATTGTGTATGCATTTTATTAAACTGTAAATGAACAATAAAGTTACTCTTGAACTGGTGTTGAACAAATTATCCCCAGAAAAATATTTTAAGGAGAAATCAAAAGTCTAACAGAATTACTGTTTGTTGTGCGAAAATATTTATAAAGTGATGAAAGTTGCATTTGTCACTTAAAATATGAAAAAGAATTGATCTAGATGCAGTACCCATAAATCTTCAAATCACTACAATATGACCTGAGTCAAGGATTTCATATTTATTAATACTGAAGTGAAATACTATTTAAAGATATTATGTATGTGTTAAAAACTTAAATAACTGAAACAAAAATAAAATTCAGCCACAGATTCAGCATTTAAGTTTTTGACATCTGACACTATAAAAGAGCATGGAATTTGTTTAAAACTTTTATTTTAATGATTTAAACAAAATAAAAAAAGAAATATTATTTGTTTGCCTTTCAACATCGAAAATGCGAAATATGATTCTCACAGCGAACGCAAGGAAATCGCAATTTTCAAAATTAAGACGCTAAAAGCATGAAAATGGCATAGAAAATAAATCAAATAAACTTACTTCAGATTATAATCAGAAGCTCTACGATAAACATACTATTTTTACAATCCACATAATTGAAGCAAAATAAAACTTAATCAAATCTTTAAATTTTAACTTTGACATTTCGATTTTCATAAAAGAAGCAGAATTTCGCTTGAATATTTTAAATTTGTAATTTTTTAGTATAAATATATTTCATTTATTATCTTAACTAAGGATAATAAGCATCAAAAATGAGAAAAATTCGATTCTCATTTTTTTTTAAATGAAGGCATCAAAAAAAAAAAATAAATAAATAAATAAATAAATAAAAAAATAAATAAATAAAATAAAATAATTTATTAAAGCAAAAAAAAAAAAAAAAACAATTAGAATTTCATCTTGAACTTATATTCGATGAATATTTTTGAAAATTATCGGTATAATCATCGGAAATTCGAAAAAGCAAAAAAATTCCTAAGGTGGGAGGATAAAAGCATAAAGATATTTTATTTCGGGTATTTTCGAACATGAAAATACTAGAATCAATCATGAAAATACCGGAAATCCGATTAAATACTAGAGCACAATCACCCCTAGTTATGTTCAAAGAATTTTCTTAAATATCAATTAAATTTATACCTGAAATTATGAAGTGAAGATAATGACGATGTATTTAGTGAACATATTTTATTTTTTTCATATTTTTAATAGCTCATTGCAAAATCATCCGTATTCTTTATCTTGTTTCTCTGTAAATACAAAGATGTTCACTAAAAAGTATTGACAATAGAGAATGAGTAAAAATCCCATCTCTATGCAAATCCTACCGAATTTTGTTTCAAGAACAAAAAAAAGAAAAAGAACCGCCAAGTATCCTTGGAAAATACGCACCTGTTTTTTGAAACTTTTAAACAGGTGCTTCTAAAGGCTTTGTTTTGTAAATGATGACACAGTTGAAACATTTTTTTTAATGGTTGGAAGGACTGTTTTTTTTTTTTCAAAATTTCATTTATTTTCAGGCAAGGAAAAGAATATTCAGACTCTTCAAAAATTTAATTTATCAAAAATAGATTTTCCTAAAACACATTTCAAGAAAGGTTTAAAAAGGTGACAAAAATTCCAAAAGGTGACAAAAAGTGACCAAATTTTCAAAAGGTGACTGAGTCCTCGCCCTGCTTATGATATGAATCAACTACATTTTATTCCACTTTTTGAGCTGTCTGACAATATTCAATACATTATTATACTGATGTTGGCATATTTATGCATCAATTTTGGTATTGAATATGACATCTAGAAGTATTTAAAAGAGCGAAGTTGGTAAAATCAAAATTTGTAATGAAGCTAGGGGAACAGAGATTAAAGTGTGATCTTGGAAAAAGACTTGAAAAATTCCAAATCACGAATGAAACATTTTTGGGAAAAAAATGGCGATGAAGTAGCAGAAGATCAATCAAACTCACAAGTTCACATAGAAGATGAAGATGACAAAGATGGAACAGATCCTAATTGAACTTGAAGTGAAGTGAATAAATCATTAGTGGTCACAAAAAGACTTTTTAAATTCAAGATGAGAATTATGATTCACATTGAAGTGAAGAAAACGATCTTTAGAAATATGAAGAATGAATAAACTATTCATTACGGCTGGGCGTTCAGAGTATTCGCCCAGGCCGCCTGGGCGTTTAAGCAGTGACGTCATAAATAGCTTCCCGGGCCGAGCCCGGGAAGTTGTGGTCTGGACAGCACTTGTGCCTTTCGGGAAGAAACAAAATGGCGGACACAACAGCAGAAAGTTACGCGCCGGTCAATGCAGGAACAATCCAGCATTCGCTCCTATATTTCGGCCCAAAATGATACCATTCTTAATCTTGGCGGCAATTATTGTTCATCTACCGTCATGGTTGAGCGTAGGATCGAAATGACTTATCGAATTTAATGACAAATATGTTATTTTAAATAAAGGAATTTACGATGAAATAGGCCTAACAGTAAGTAAAGAATTTCATCGATCTCGCTTATCTGACAGGATCCTGCAATGACCGATTCTCAAGGAAATGTACCATTTCAGATTCATCACAGCAAATAGCGTGCGTATTTTTGACCATTGTGTGTGTGTTTTTATGATTTTGTTTTAGCAACGCCTCCTAAATACTAAGTATTTAGGAGGCGTTGGTTTTAGTCACTCTTCGTAAATCTTAGCAGACGAAAGAGCAATAAATTTCAGCCAATGAGCATCATCCTTTGCTAAACGCCCAAGCAGGTGACTTGTCTGCCCAGCTAAATTTCCTGGGCTGCTTGTGCTCGAGCCCGGGAAGCTCGGGCGTCTACTCTGGACAGCATTTGGGAAGTTCGGGCGTTCCAAATGGCAGCTCTGAACGCTTTGGGAAGAACCCGGGCTTCCCGGGAAGCTCGGGCGCGTACTCTGAACGCGCCCTACGATGCATAAAGTTCTTTTCTGAAAATAATGTTGTTTAACTGAAAAGCAAAACATTGATTCTGTAACGTAAGTAACGAATTAGTTGTTAACTTTTGACTAAATTAATTAATTAATACCTATGATTATCAGTTGATTTTGGTTTTTATTCAGTTTGTTTCAAATTTTATGTTAAGGTTTAGATTACTGTAGGAAGTTAGAGGCAGTAATTGCAGAAATGAGTTTTGGATTCCATATTAACAATAGTAAAATTTTGCCACTTGACGTTCTTTACGTACTTTATTTTCAACGGAAACTACATAAGTCAGCTTGTACAATAAAGTTAAAGAACAAAAAAAGACAAAAACTGGAAAATAAAAAATTTCAGATACCTCTATCTTCCCACGGTAGTGAACATTTGAATTTACTGGTTCTTTCCAATAATTTTATACTTTTTAATAGAACTACTATACGCCACAGCATAGCACAGAAGATGGATTCCCATGCTGGACAATGAAACCGCGTTGTTTGGAGAAAGACTGTCAGGGGTCACATAGAATTTCTAGTACAACTAGTTTTCTCCAACAACTATAACGTGATCCCCATAAATTATAATACAGTGCAAGAGAAAAAATTTCAAACACTCAAACGGTTTGAAAACTATTGGTGCAAATCATCATGACGTAATTTTATTTCTAGGCTTCCTAACTGTATCATTCACAAGAAAAAATTGATTTTACGATTCCTTTCAAAACATACTATAAAAATTCGTCGATATAAATCTCCTAGAGACTATCGCACAACTGTTAAAAAATTAGTGACCCATGACAACGACCTGGTCTCTGGAGAGAAGTATCATCAGTCGAATTTAGTTCTCTCTGTTTTTCTCACTGCAACAATATTTCAATTCATCACCAAGATTAGGAAAAAGATATGATCTTTCCCACACCGATCGGGCAATTACTGAACAACGTCTATGAATCGGATGAGGAAGTTCAGTCACCACGACATTTTTTGTTCCATTAAGTATCATTGTTATCGATACATTTCAAGAAACATCTCAACTTAATCATTCCCTCTTAATTGTGAAAATAAGAATCAAACACCATAAAATGGATTACAGATAGCTTTATCACTAAAAGACAGAAAAAACGGATGCGGTAGACTGAGCACGCGCAGTATTTGACGGAATCATTTCATTCCGAAAAACGAAAGCTCCAAAAAAACATTCCACACTTGACGCTTTTTATTTGCTTCCACAGTCAGTCATTCAAGTGTTTAATAGCTGGAGATGAGATAATAGAAGAAGGACATTCCGTTGGAGAAAGAATACCGAACTGCAGGAAGGATCCTTTCATCATTCTGGAACGAGCTCTGAATAACGCCAACACGGAACGCTTGCTTTCGCTTGGCGATTCATTTTCATGAGAACAAGTCAACGAACTCGAAATTTCGCGCCTTTCAGCTATAAAGATATGTGTTTGGAATGGAAATGAAATTTCTGCACATTTAACAATGTTGATAACTTTCGCGAAACATATTTTAAGTTAAAACATCAGGCTGAATTCTAAAAGTCAAAAAATCTGGTATGGACCCCACACTACTTCCTTTTTTACGTGTAATTTCTCAGTGTCTTAAGTGTTAAAAAAACTGCTTGGAGTGAGCAAGGTAACAATTCAAATATTTACTCCCCTAATCTGCCACGAAACAATGCAAAAAATGTTTTACAATGGTTAATTTTCTAAATATTGCTGATTTTAATATCATTCAGTGAATTTTTCGCAAAATATCGCCAATAGCGCTAAGTTGAACCCAAATTCAAAAAATAATTTTTTTACCAACTTAGCGATATGTCGCCAAGTTGGCGTCAAACACTTGGCGATATGTCGAGCCAATTCATATCACTTGCGTCTGCATTGAAATTAACACTGATTTACCCCAAAAAGGGGTAAAACACCCCCTTGGGAACATTCGAATGCAACCACAAGGGGAGGTGCACAACGAGACCATTCTCAGAGCCTACATACCAAGCTAGAAGCTTCTACGGCATATAGTTTTTGAGTTATGCGACACACATACGCACATCATCCGCACATACGTACATACAGACGTCACGAGAAAACTCGTCGTAATTAACTCGGGGGTGGTTGAAAAGGATTTTTCGGCTGCTTATATGTTGGTAGGTACATATGCACGTGCTGACAGGTCGAAAAAACTACTGTACATTCATTCGGGGGTGAACAAAATCAAACTTTAGACTCAAATTTGAGTGATTTTTTTTTCGCGATCACAATACTTCCTTTACTACGTAAAAGGAAGTAAAAAAGAGTAGTTTCCTCAATCATTAACGGAAACCAAAACTTCCTTTTACGTGTAAATTTCTTAGTAGTTGCCTTAAGTATTAAAAAAAGTGCTTGGAGTGAGCAAGGTAACAATTCAAATATTTACTCCCTTAATTTGCCACGAAACAATGCAAAAAATATTTTACAATGGTTAATTTTCTAAATATTGCTGATTTTAATATCATTCAGTGAATTTTTCGCAAAACATAACCAATAGCGCCAAGTTGAACCCAAATTCAAAAAATAATTTTTTCGCTAAATTTGTCGCCAACTTGGCGATATGTCACCAAGTTGGCGTCAAACACTTGGCGACCAAGAGCTTGGCGACATACCGCCAAGTGGTCGCGCCAATTCATATCACTTGAGTCTGCATTGAAATTAACACTGATTTACCCCCAAAAAAGGGTAAAACACCCCCTTGGAAGCATTCGAATGCAACCACAAGGGGAGGTGCACAACTAGACCATCCTCAGAGCCTACATACCAAGCTAGAAGCTTCTACGGCATATAGTTTTTGAGTTATGCGAGGCACATACGCACATACATCCGCACACACATACGTACATACCAGAGACGTGCCGTCTGGGTAGGCAAGGTAGGCAGTGCCTACCCATGAAGAAAACATACCAATTTTTTAGTTTCATTAAATGACATAAAATGCGCTGATTGGAAAATATTAAAGCATTAAACTGTGAATATAGCAGAAAAAACACGGAAATTTTCATTTTTCTTCCTTAAAAAAGCATCGACTACCAGTGCTTTTCGACCACTGCATCTATACCATGCATCGTCTTAGGAAGTGCACGTGCCCCACACTTTTCTCCCCTAATGTTCGAAAAGCGGCGAAGAAAGGCTGTCCGAAAAGTGCCTTTGCGGTTTCTTCTGTTCTCCGCCGAAACTTGACTGCGTCATGCGCAGAACCATGTCTGTGGAGTCTGTGACGTTTTTACGGTCTAGACGTCTTCATGCCGTCTTTTGTACAGTACTGTTGAGTACTTGCAGTTTGCTATCTCCATTATCGTGTTTTCTTTTTCATGAAATATAGTAATTTTCAAATGCTATGTGTTTTTTTGTGTCCCGCTTTTTCGTAGGATTAAGTTGAAACTGTATCCAATATGGATATGAGATAATTTAAAAATCATATACATATATGAAGGCGAATATTCCTGCATATATGTATATAATTTGTATAATAAGTAAACATCTTTCATATTCACATTATTTTATTGCTTTTTACATTTCATGCGTTTTTAATGAAATATATTATTCCACAATTCTTCGCATCTGCCTACCCTAGGCATTCTTTGACGGCACGTGCCTGGTACATACAGACGTCACGAGAAAACTCGTCGTAATTAACTCGGGGGTGGTTGAAAAGAATTTTTCGGATGCTTATATGCTGGTAGGTACATATGCACGTGCTGACAGGTCGAAAAAACGACTGAACATTCATTTGGGGGTAAGCAAAACCAAAATTTAGACTCAAATTTGAGTGATTTTTTTTTTTGCGATCACAATACTTCCTTTACTACGTAAAAGGAAGTAAAAAGAGTAGTTTCTTCAATCATTAACGGAAACCAAAACTTATTCGTTTGATGAATTACAATAAACATTGTTATTCTCTGACAGAAATTATTGTGCAGTTAAAGCAAGGGCACTTACCCCCCCCCCCCCACCAAGGGCAATGACGCACTCCCCTCAAATACTACGGAACACCCACCAAAAACGAACTCCCTACCTCCTCAATGAGAAAATATCTGCAAAATCAACTTCTATAACAATACATATTTCATTGTTCTAGCTAAATTTATGTTAAAAAATATTCAATGCAGGAATTGCTTACATGCAATATCAGAGCTACATACAACTCTCTTCCAAGCATTTTAAAAATCAAACTTCTACTAGGAAGGTTTTATTTTTCAACTCCATCAACAATGCACATTTTATTTTCAGCGTTTCATGAGTCAATGTACAGAATGCTACGTGCTATGCAAATTAATAAGCCATAACCGCAACTGATATTTACGTCTATCGGCATTTTTTGTTTTTCAATGAAGAAAAGGAAATCATGTAAATCAATTCGTGTTATAAAGAGCATAACCTCCCATTAAGAAAGAAAAAATGAAACAGGTTTCCTTTATTACAGGAATCGATACGTGACATGAAAATGTTGCTTGATAATGATGCGTGATTGATTTTTCAGAAACGGTATGATAGGCAGAGTGCTTAATATGTTCTTCGTAGAATAACCCCACTCAAAATTGCCGGGCATAAGCTTTTTCGTAGTATTTTAAGTGCTCTGCATATTGTTACAAATCTTGTAAATAGTTGTTGTTTTTCCTGCCTTGCATCATTTTCATTA